>CAMZMU010000033.1:46697541-46864544 GCA_947311845.1 Poa pratensis | reverse complement strand
GACGTAGTTGGGTAGTGAGTAACATTAGGTAGTGTGATTCCCTGGCCAGGCCGAGCCGCGGAGTGGTGAGTTCTACGCTAAGGTAGTCTATGTAGTGGACTTTTCCTTCAATGTCGAGGTTGTCCCTTCATGTCGAGATATCTTTAGGAAGATGACCCTGTTATGCATTGTCACAGGTGAGAAATCTCTTTAAGGAAAAAATAATGAAAAGGAGCATGATATATAGCCCCCGGGTGTTCAGGAGTGGCGTGATTGCCGCGCGTGGACAACCAAAGGAGGTGTGCTACTTTTTTCTCTTTTCGAGACTGTAACACCCCGTTGCCGCCGGCGATCACGGGGACGTGAGGAGAGGGATAACGCCGCTTATGGAGAGCGGCCACCGTAGGAGATTGCCTCTTGTGGAAGGCGGCCACCGGAGAGGTAGGGGACGAGAGAGAGGAACGGGAGCAACCCGATTTCAGTTATGTTCTTCCCTTTTGATGACTCTGGCTGCCATCCCTTTTGTAGCCACACTAGTCCTGCCGACATGGGCCATAGCCCACAAAGACAAAGCCCAGTGACGCTCTATCTGCGGACATGACATTGCCGCCCCCAAGAAATATTGTTTGCCCTCAAGCAATGGCTTAGTCCAGTCATCACACATGGTAGCTCTAACTTGAGAACTGATATCGGCAACCACTATCCACTCCGGGATTGTGACAATGCCTGGACCCCACGGCCTTCCCAGAGCAACACATAAGATCGACTGAGTGAACCTTGAACACAAGGTGTTGGTGTGCACACCACCGGGATCCCACGGCAGTTGCACCTGCAGCTTGGAAGAGGTGTGTCGCCAACTGACAGCAGCATGTTTTTCCAAAGTATCATGCGTTAGATATACATGTCCATATTGGAGTGACTCATTCAGGAGTTGACACGGAAAAACATATATATTGCCTCATTCAATCTTGACTGAAATCAAATTTGAGACTGCAGCTTCTAGCATATAACGATCAGGTGCCCATGCCCAACAATATGTAAGCTGCTGCAAGGTATTGAAATGGCCAAGTTCTGATGATTTGATTCTTTGCCCTGCATTGCAGTGCATATAACACCCTGCCCCATATTGTAGTAGCAACAGATACCCATTCGACACATCCATGATAGTAAGGTGCTTGTTATTATTTCCATATCTCGGAGCATTTCTTTCCCATGGATAGAAACACTGAATGTTGACTGAATTCACTGAATGTTGACTGAAATCACTTCTATCTTCCCATGGTGGCATCCTGTTGAGCACTACACAATGACCTCTTGTTGCAAAAATGGCAGGGTGAAAAACATTTGTTTCCGCAGTCGATATGCCTAGATCCCATAGTGTCACAATTCCACAAATCTGCTGCATGATTTCCTTGTGGATGGAGGAGCCTATATTTTTGCAGTGCAAATCATGTTGATGCTCACTTTTCTCTGGACTAAAGCCACTTAATCTCCCTGGTTGGATTTTACTCAACACTTGCCAAGCGTCTACTTCTTGCTTTTTACAGAGGTCCATTCTATTATCATTCTCCTGATGCATCTCCAGGACAATACCGGTTGTGTAACAACCAAACTGCAGTGGACACCAATCACCAAACATTGCATCCATTAGAGCATTCAGCGTGATTCCTGGGTCCCACTGAAAACGGAGCACAGTTGCAATAATTCTAGACTTGCTATCTTCCCAAACATTAACATCAAGCGGCAGATTCATGAAATAAATCTGGATGATTCGAGCGCAATGTCTGCAACCCTGTACCCAACATGCATAGCATAAACCTCCAGGATCCCAACTAC
This sequence comes from Poa pratensis, assembly GCA_947311845.1. Lineage (NCBI taxonomy): Eukaryota > Viridiplantae > Streptophyta > Magnoliopsida > Poales > Poaceae > Poa > Poa pratensis. The sequence goes on along the minus strand of CAMZMU010000033.1, from coordinate 46,862,729 downwards.
AACTTAGCTTGAAAGCAAGGATTTGAGCTGTCATCTCCTTGATAATATGACTAGAGATGCCTGGTTTAGTGCCATGAACTGATCTGAAACCAATATTGCCGAGCTCATGTGTGTAGCCAGTGGGTGGGAGCAGCCTAGTCAAACTAACCACATGAAAAGTAGGACTCACTGCATATCGAGTTCCCTGAATCGCATGGTCAGTAGCGAAATCATGCTCTATGAACAATGACAATTCACCAACTTGAGTGAGTACGGTGTCATCAAGCTCCTCATCCAACGCCTTGTCCTTGGACACCTTATGCATGGAATCCAAGTCAAGCTCCACGAAAAGTGACTCGCCACCATTATGAGTGAACACCTCATTAGGAATCTCTTCATCGTAGACTATGCCCTTGAGATGATTGTCCTCTGGTGGATAGGTGAGGACATGGGTCGAACAGCCTGTAGGCATGTTCATGCCAGCCCAAACCACACCTTGCAGCATGCAGTTCCCGACACCAGACGAGGTCTCTGTAGGGAGATGCGTCGTGCCGCTCGTCGGGATGGCAGACGGGGAGAGGTTGTTGCCAAAGTTGCGAGCCAGGCCCGGTGTCGAGCACCTTGTGGGCATGGCAGAAGGGTGGACGGCGTCCGCATGTAGAACACCATCAACACTGACCCGATGCATGGAGGTGAGCGAGGGGAACAAGGGCTTGGTTTCTGGCTTCTCCCATACTCCATCTTGCAGAAACATCGGCGTGGCCGTGGTGGCCACCTGCCCTTCCCGTTCCTTGACCTTCAATCGACGCAGAGAAGAAGCCAGCAACGCGCGCGACTCACTGAGGCTCGCCATGATGGCAGCTAGCCTCGCCTCCATGGTGGTCTCTGCTGCGAGCATCGCTTCCACAACACCAAATCGAAGCGAAATTTTTGGGGATTTTTTTGGTCGATTTTTCTAGAGGATGACCTAGCTCTGATACCACTGTAAGACCCCATTGCCGCCAGCGATCACCGGGACGTGAGGAGAGGGATAACGCCGCTTGTGGAGAGTGGCCACCGTAGGAGATTGCCGCTTGTGGAGAGCGGCCACCGGAGAGGTAGGGGACGGGAGAGAGGAACGGGAGCAACCCGATTTCAGTTCTGTTCTTCCCTTCTGATGACTCTGGCTGCCATCCCTTTTGTAGCCACACTAGTCCTGCCGACATGGGCCATAGCCCACAAAGACAAAGCCCAGTGACGCTCTATCTGCGGACATGACAGAGGCGTGGATAATTCTTGTAGTTATGCAAAAGGTTCTGTAGGGAAGCTGCTCTTATAGGCGTGTCCCAGAAATTTACTTATCTCATGTCTTTTATCAGATCGTGGAGATGTATCGCCGGAGTTGCTTCTTGTTGAAGGGCTTGCTGGTAAGGTTCATAAATAGTATTTTCCTTACTTGGTGATGTGAGCTACAGGGCATCCGCCGATGCAGAACTCACGCCCAAGAGCCCCTGGGCGGTGTCAAACGTATTGCACGAACGTCCCAACGGAAAATTCTTCCGATAACCACCGAGCTGACTTGGATATAGCTGGTTCCATTATGGCACACCCTCATATACGGTGATGTTTGGTTTGCTTGCGCCCTCTGTGTATGGCGCTTATCTCTGGCTTCGTAGCTAACCTTTCCTTAGGTGGTTCGACTTACGATTGCGTCCAGTTCTTGACTGGTCAATATACTTGTGGTGGTAGGCTGGTAATCGTTGCCTAGAGCTTCCATTGCTCTACCCGTGTCCCCTATGTTGGGTTGTTCACTGGTATGTTTGTTTTACGAGAAACACCATTCTTACGACAACGTTTGAGGGGTCGTAAGCCGATGTTTGCTAGTTTTACGAGGTGATCTCTGACTTTGGTCCAAGCCCCCGAGCGTACGAGGGTGTTGGTGCCTGTTGGCGGGGTCCGCTCATCCTTCACGTTGGCCTGGCCGATGTGGTGGAGGTGAGCGGCCGCCCCTATTTTTCTTGCTCGAGAAAAGGCTCAGCGTCTGTCATGTCAATGTCCTGAGCCTTCCGTTTCGGGCGTGTTGGTTCTGGAGGGTTTTCCTCTGGCGCCCGCATCGTACTGGTCTCGTAGCTACGTCGGTCGCACTCCACGTCGTGCTTCAGGGATGCTCTTATGGTGATTACTCCTCTTAGTCCTGGGAGCTTCATGATCTTGTACGTGTAATTGGTCACTACCAGAATTGTGCTACTCGTGGTCGACCGAGGAGGGCGTAGTAGACCATGGGAAAGTCAACGACGTCAAAGACGCAATGCTCGGTTCGGAAATCGTCCCCATCCTGAAAAGTTACCAGGTTACCGGCAGGGTGATTTGCCCCGTCGGATTGTGAGCTAACCCTGGGATGACCCCATAGAAGTGAGTGATATTGGCTGTATGTAGGATCTGGGGACTGCATCTTCTTCAGAGTTTTCGTTGTGATGATGCTGAACGAACCCCCATATCGATCAGAACCTTCTATAATATGGTATTGGCAATCACTAGAGAAACGACCAACAGCAATCGTGTCGGCCGAATGCAGTTGGGACGTTGGCCCATGCTGGCTTGGATGAGCCCCCGGGCTAATCATTTTGTATGGCCTTGTAGGTTGCTCGAGCGTCATGATTGGACGTGTATCCGGTAGATCATCCCCACATGTGGTTTGCCTCTAACGCCGAATCATATTCTCCGGTTGAAATAATCATTTGAAGAGCCCGTATGGACCGTTTCATTGTCCGTTGGGGTGTCTGGCCTAGACTTGAGGATGGTGCTATGATGGCTCGTCACGTCTCTGCCCGGAGAGCCCGTCAAACTGGTTCAGGGCGGAGGCTGCTTCCTTTTTTCTTTGCCCTTTCGACTTCCTTTATAATGTCTGCAGTTAGTTAATCTGTGTGAAGTAGTGTCGTGGAGGTTGCACCAATTGTCCATTGTTCGTTCTACTTGGGGCATCCATCTCTTTTGGACCTCCCGGATTCGGCTTCCGGCTGGTCTGGCTGGCAGACCTTGGTTGTAAGGCGGTGGTGTGGTGCCCATTGTATCTGTTGTACAGTGCCGGCCATAACCTATGGCTGAGTCCAGATGATCTGGGAAGGAGGTCCATGTCCGATGTTCCCGTGTCATATATACCCGTCCACCCTTTTCTTTTCTGGATGTCCTAAGTGTATCGTCGTGGGGACGTTATGAAAAGAATCCTTTGTCAGCTTCATGCTGCATGATCATCCGTTCATCGTGAGCGATCGATTTCTTCAACAGTATGCAGCCGTTTTAGATATTTCAGTACAAATGAAATACGGACTATAAATAGGCTGAAATGAGTGAATTTACACACGAATCAGAATAAACGAAAACATTTTATATTTCGGAACAGAGGTAGATTATTGACACACGAGTACTTATTTTTTGCGCAAAATGGTGTGGCGAAGCACGCGAGCCCGGAGCCACCCGGTGCTGTCGTGAGTCGTGTGACACTGAGTCGCGACTCGACCGTCCATTCACATGCTGCAAGGTTTGCAGGCGGTGTGATGTATTTATTCAGCATAAATTGTGTAAACCTGGAGGATCCAGTTCAGCATTATTTGTCGGTTGATCAAAGGAGTAAAAGCATCTGCACTAGACAACAAACGGCTCTACAGGAGTGGCCTCTCCGCCGTTGGTTTCTTTCGTCGCCCCCAGCCAACACACCCATTACTCGCTCGCCGCTACCCCGCCTGGCATCTGTCGCAACGCCAAAAAACCCGAACGGATACACGTTCATCACCGCAAAAAACCCCAAACCTGCGTGCCATGGTTGGCGTCCGTCGCACGCTGGCACCCATACAGCCGTCCGCCCCCCCGCGCGCGTTGCCCACGCCACCCGGTGGTCACCACCGCGCTGCCACCCTCGCGTCCGTCAAGGATCCGCTCCCTCCTCTCACCGTGCTAGCTGCTATATAGCGCGCCCCCTCCTAATTTTAGCACAGCCCTCCTCATTTCGCTCGCAGGGTTTAAGCAGGGGACGAGGCGGTGTCAGTTGGTTGGATCTGATCCGGCTGCGGCGAGATGGCGGCGCCGGCATTTGCTGTTTCCGGGGCGGGGCTCGCCGGGCCGCCGCCTCCTCGATCCGACCGGAGGAGGCGCGGGGTGGAGCTGCTCCTCGGCCTCAACAAGCCCCCCTGCTTCCCTCGTAATTATCCGCGCCACCTTGCTCACTCTCCTTCTCTCCATCGCGCTCCTCCCTCACCTCCATCCGGCCACGATCTTACATTCCTGGTGCGGCGGTGGCAGCAGGTACCGTTCGCGTCGGCAGCTCCGGAAGGCGCGTGGCCATGCGGGCAGGGGGCGCGTCCCGGGAGGTGATGATCCCTGATGGCGAGAGTGACGGAATGCCTCCGTCCTCCAACGACGCTTCCGTTCAGTTCGAGTCTGATGATCTCGAGGTAGTTGACATTATCTATTCTTGCCCCGGGAAAACTAGAGTACCACCGTATTCCTTCATTGTTTACTTCTGTTGTGTCTAGCGAGATTAAATACTCCCTAGTTATGATTACACACGTAGGTGGCACTCCGTCATCCTCTTTCATGCATCATTGTATCCGCAACGTGGATTTCTAATTTGTTAGCGAACGGGAATTATCATCTTGTTACTACTTGTCTGCATGATAATTGAGATCTCACATACTAGGTTTTGTTTCAGATCTCAACAATTATTATTATTATTACTTTTATTGTCAAAAAAATTGAGATCCGAAACAAAAACCCGTATGTGAGGCCACAAAGGCTACACACGGGATTGACTTACAACTATGTGTGCCACCGTTCTTCTGACCCTCTTGCTTGCACATCCTTGTAGGTACCATTCATCGACGATGAATCAGTCATAGATGATGTTGGTGAAGATACTATTGGGTCTTCAGAGGCAAATCAGGCTGTTGAAGAAGCTGACGTAGAAGGCATGAGCAAAATTGACAAAGAATCATCTACGGGGGAGAAACTACGTGTTGTGCCACCACCAGGAGATGGACAGCAAATATACGATATTGACCCAATGCTCCGAGACTTTAAGTATCATCTTCAGTATAGGTATGCCTTATTTTATCGATGTGCATTTTCTAGATGAAATTACGGTCTTCAGTAAGCTGTGAATGGCTGCTTGATGTGTCACGAGACTCTTGAAGATCATAGTGGTTCTTCATATTCGTGGTTCTGTCTGAAGGGACGTGAGTTTGGCATTTAATGAGCTGATAACCAAACAAAAGTATGACAGTAGTACGGTAAGAACGGCAATGTAAACTAAATATGCTGATAATTACAAATTGTAATTGGCTAACTCATGAATATATCGCATGATGCATTCTATGTTTTTTGTTTATCTGTGCCACTTGAACAACAATGCCACTTCATTTCCACTGTGTTTCTTTTGTACGGATGAAACCCATTGGTCAATTGCCAAAAAAAAACATAGATCAAGATCAAACTGTGCTAACTATCTCACTGTTCCTTAATTAATGGATAAAAAACAGGTACAGCCTATATAGGAGAATACGTTCAGACATTGATGAACATGAAGGAGGGATGGATGCATTTTCCCGCGGTTACGAGAAGTTTGGGTTTAATCGCAGGTAAGTTTCTTGACTAAATAAGTATGCATCTCACTTTTTTCTATGTATAAGAGAATAACTTAATATCTATGCTCCTCTTCCCATGCAGCGCTGAAGGTATCACTTACCGAGAATGGGCTCCTGGAGCACATGTATGTTCTTCTGACAGTCTGGCAGCATCGTAATGAACTATGCTAGTTTTATCTTTCAACTACTTGTGAATAATTACTTTTCGTTAGCTATCCTATGATATTTTGGACTGTCTGACTTTTGCACCTCCCAGATGAGCAGCATATTAAGTTGCACAACTAGCTTTATTAAGAACTAATCTCCTGATTCCAATTGCAGTCTGCGGCGTTAGTAGGTGACTTCAACAATTGGGATCCAAATGCAGATCGTATGAGCAAAGTATGCCTCTAGTTTCACAAATATATCATATTTTCTCTGTAGATTATTTGTGGATCCGATTAAATATACACTTTATATGTATTAAAAAGTTTACCCGTAGATATACTTCAGTGTCTAGAAGTATTAAATTTACTGGACTCTGTTCTTTCACTTGGCTGTTAGCGGTCCATTAATCGATATCAATGTTGGTGAGGCTTTTGTTGTAGGAGGTTGATAGTGAGAACATACATATTACCCTTTTCCACAACGATTATTGCACATATATTCTCATTACTTAGACATGATTTACTGTTTTTTTCTTGGTCTTGCAATAGGACACAGAGCACTTTTACATAATAATGATGCTGAAGTAGGTGCATTGTGTACCTCATGGACCATAGCACCATATGATTTATACAGAGTTACTGATGCTCATATCCTGTGTAATTGTTTTCAGGATAACTCAGGCATTTGGGAGATTTTTTTACCAAACAATGCAGATGGTTCGCCACCAATTTCTCACGGCTCACGTGTAAAAGTAGTTCCTTCTTCTCCTCGCAAATTGTTTTCGGCTCATGAACATGACCTGTATTACTCAGCATATCTTTTGAACATCTAGGTGCGAATGGATACTCCATCTGGGATAAAGGATTCAATTCCTGCCTGGATCAAGTACTCTGTGCAGGCCCCAGGCGATATACCATACAATGGCATATATTATGATCCTCCAGAAGAGGTACTTTACTTACGTCTTCTGTAGTTTAGATTTCAGATATTTTTTATTGGAAAGGAAATTCTTCTATTACTTTTCTCCTGAAGCCTCTTAAGTGTTCTTTCAAGCTGTGCAACTTTCTATTTACCTTTGGCATCCTGGTTCTCTATTTACTAACCAGTTATAAATACTTTACATGGGTATGCAGGAGAAGTATGTATTCAAGCATCCTCAACCTAAACGACCAAAATCATTGAGGATATATGAAACACATGTTGGCATGAGTAGCCCGGTATTTCATGTTTACCCTGTATTCCTATATGCAGTTCAAGTTAATTTACTTGTTGTTACAAGGGTATTTCGGTATTGTTGTCATGCTTCCTTCTGTAAGTAATAACAACTTATCATAAATTTATTTCCTCTGCCACTTTATTAATAAAATATGAAAATGTAGTGTCAGGGCTATCTAGAACTAGTTAATATAAATTCAAAAGCCCATGTTGTAAACACGGAATATTGTCATTTTAGTTTAAATATGATGTTTTGACTGTTGGAGGAAAATGTAACTCCCTCCGATCCGTTAAAAGTGTCGCTGGAAATGAACTTAGCTGGTACAACTTTCTAGCTATACTTGCGTCAATTATTTGGGAGCAGAGTGAGTAGATTGTGTTGCATGGCCAAAAGCTGGTGTCCATCTGCCAAAGGTTTAAGTTGACTTAATTTTGAATGTTACATATTTTACTACTGTAATTTCATATTTTCTAATTATATTTACATTTTTATCAACCATACAATTTACCTTATTCATTACAAATAGTTTTATTTACATTTTTATGTTTTGAGGGCTCACATCAGAAATTAACCAATAGCAACTATGTTTCTCGTCTCTTCTACATTTTCTTCTATAGACACATGATTTGTGATATGCCATATTCATATATCCCATCAAGCTAATAAACTGTTGTGTATAGTTTTTTCATAAATTTGTAGACAATTAGGGCCCCTTGAGGGGAGCCCCGGTTCCATTATTGAAATAAAACCAGAGTTTACTTTTTTTCATAAATTTTAGTTAGTCTCCTCTTTTAAATTGTGCCTGTCAGCTCCCTTTCATATAAACACTTTTTTTTTTAGAAACGGGGGCAAAAGCTTTGCCCCAATCGATTAATTAAGAAAGGAGTTTTACAAGAAAGTAAATGTGGCTATAGCCGGTTACACAAAGTAAATGCCGGTTCATATAAACACTTGGATAATTACTGATTTCCTTGTGCCATCAGGAACCAAAGATAAACACATACGCAAACTTTAGGGATGAGGTGCTTCCAAGAATTAAAAGACTTGGATACAATGCAGTGCAAATAATGGCAATCCAAGAGCACTCATACTATGGAAGCTTCGGGTAATTCTCTGGATCATTTATGGCTCTCTTTGTTATCTATAGTGTCCGTAGAACCCTATTCCTGGTTTAGCAACTCTCATATCAAATTTTCATCTACCGTCGTTTATCCTTTTTTTATGTGAGAGACTGCTGCTTCTTGATATCTTTCAACTGCTTCCTGTGTTCTCATTCAAATTAGGCTTCTAATAGTGGCCAAGTTTATATTGATATTCTTCTTGCTATCTTTCAACTGCTTCCTGTGTTCTGATTCAAATTAGGCTTCTAATAGTGGCCAAGTTTATACTGATATTCTTGAAATATCACCAATTTGGTTTTGCCTACAATAACAGGCCGCTATGAAAGAAAACATGGTAAACACATATTGACCATGTTTGTATAGAGGGATGGTAGTATGTTCCACCATATTAGCATAATGATATGTCATTTGTATCAGGATTTATTTTAGCTTCCTTTCCAGTGACATGGAAATTAAAGCATCATTCAACTCATTTTTATATTTTAAGTGCTGCCTTTTTCCTCTTTGACAACCAACAGAGCACCAATATTAAGCGTTTTGTTATTTCTATTGCAGGTACCATGTTACCAATTTCTTTGCACCAAGTAGCCGTTTTGGTACCCCAGAAGATTTAAAATCTTTGATTGATAGAGCTCATGAGCTTGGTTTGCTTGTCCTCATGGATGTTGTTCACAGGTACGTAGTGCAGTTTGCGGCTGAAATATTGAGCTGACTTATTTTTTGTAAGCTGCCATGAATAAATTGCGATGAAGTCTCTTTATATTTTTTTAATAACATTTAATGTTTATAGATTATGCTATCCAATAGTTAAATGATTTTTATTATTTAAATCACTTAAGCATGATTTAAATGGACTCTTGAAGTTAATTTATGATATTATGACTTATTGAAATGTGCTTGTATGCTATTTTACTGATTGGATCCCCTCCTTGCAACTGCACCTATAGTGCTAGCCCCACATGAATTTCAGATTGAACTCTTGTGTTCATGCATATGCAGATAATATTGGTTCTAACTTTTGTCCTATGTATGTCTTGGTTGAAAGCCCTTTTTGTTCTATAGGTTTATCTTCGGGTTGAGATTGATCGTAATCTATTGCCCTATTGGACATCCCGGGGTATTTTCTCAGCCCCCTTTCCTACATAGCTTTACCTTTTGTTTTCTGTTTATTGCAGTCATGCATCAAGTAATACCCTGGACGGGTTGAATGGTTTTGATGGCACGGATACACATTACTTTCATGGCGGTTCACGGGGACATCATTGGATGTGGGATTCTCGTGTGTTCAACTACGGGAATTGGGAAGTATGGAACAATGGAACTCCTATTGCCATCTGCTCTATATTTATTCCATCAATCTGGCTATTGATATTCCACCATTCTTATGTTTTTACAGGTTATAAGATTTCTACTTTCCAATGCAAGATGGTGGCTAGAGGAATATAAGTTTGATGGTTTCCGTTTCGACGGCGTGACCTCCATGATGTATACCCACCATGGATTACAAGTAATTCATTGCTTGATTGTTGTATTTTATCTTGAATTGCTGGGAAATTATGATAGGATTACACTTAGCTTATTTTCTTTATGTGTTACACTATCTTTTTTTTATCCAAGCTTCCAACCTAATTTTCTTTTTTTCTAAATTACTGCACTCTGTTTCAGGTAGTCTTTACAGGGAATTACAATGAGTATTTTGGCTTTGCTACTGATGTAGATGCAGTTGTTTATTTGATGCTCATGAATGATCTAATTCATGGGCTTTATCCTGAAGCCGTAACTATTGGTGAAGATGTAAGTGTTTCCTTATTTATCTTTCAATGTGAATTTATTAGACATATTTGTGGCTATCGTTTTCTATAGTTTAGGTTACTTTGCCTGTTCTGACAAAGGTTCATATAGAAAATTGCATTAGATTTTGAAACGCAACGCACATTATTCCATTACTTTGCAGCTATATCAAGTACAGAGCCATGGGAATCTTGTCTTGCATGAGTATTCTTGTATTGGAAGCAATATTTTCGACGTTCTTATGGCTTAACTCCAGTTACTGAGACGTGCTTAGCAGCTCCTGTTTGTACATAAATATGCAATGCCGTTTAATTCATTGCTTCATATGAAATTATCAGTCAGTAACATGGTTAAATAGCTAACTATATGTCAAGTTCCTGATGTGGAAGTTAAGTTCTTATCCATAGTCAATTAGATGCATGTTCCATAGAGTGACAACCCTCCCTTTTCATAAATTTGGTGAGAGTATGGTTAAATGCTAGGTTATGACAGATCAGCCAGTTTATAGTGTAGCCTATTCTGGGCCAGACTAGTTTCTAAATTAGCAGCTTCTGTAAATAAATAGAGCTTTCCTGAAAGAAACAAATAATAGCTTAATTGTTCCACTTATGTGTTGGTTTTTATTTGAATTTTCAGGTTAGTGGAATGCCTACATTTGCTCTTCCAGTTCAACTTGGCGGGGTTGGTTTTGACTATCGCTTACATATGGCTGTTGCTGACAAATGGATTGAACTTCTCAAGTAAGTTTTTCACATGTTGGTATGCAGATTATAATTTTGTAACAGGACATAAGATTTTGTTGTGTCCTATATATGAATATAATTGGAATTTCCTTTGTGTAACACAAGCACATGTGGACTTTCAGATGAATGTACATAAACATATCGTTATTTGTTGTATTGGGATTTGGCACACAGAGAGCAGTAGTTGTGACTTTGTAGTTTATACAGCATACTGCGAATGACAGAGCTACATACTTTTAGGCTTTCCTATAATGACATCACACTTTCTTTAGTAATGTCCATCCTCACTTGTATCTCTCATCATTTTTGTTGTCTTAGTGTCTAAGTCTATTCTTTTTTGGGGAATAAGTTTCTATTCTTTCTTACGGTAATTAAATTTCTATCTTGGAACTGTAAAAAATTGCCATTTCGTGTGCCTTCTGGTTATTTGTGCAAAATATCTGGTGTCTGAAATCTGAATTTCAAATTTCATTTTGAACAGGGGAAGCGATGAAGCTTGGAAAATGGGTGACATTGTGCACACTCTAACAAATAGAAGGTGGCTGGAGAAGTGTGTTACTTATGCTGAAAGTCATGATCAAGCACTTGTTGGTGACAAGACTATTGCATTCTGGTTGATGGACAAAGTAACCACACATCATTTCTCTAGCTACTTAATTATCACCTTCCCTAGTGCCATTGTGTTGCTTCGTTAATTTCTTTACATCTATGAGTTTTTTAATAATACACTTATCTCTCTTGATATCCCTAGAGCACTAAATATAAGCTATATTATAGGTTTAGCTATGTACTTGCTCCTGCTTTTTCTCATATTAGTTGCATGCATCCGTGTTCACTTTATATCACATACTCATACACTCGAGAATGATTCACACCAATATTTCTTTTGAGAGAATTTTGTTCTTAACTAATCCTGTGGCAACTGTAATTACCTTGTGTTCATTGACTTGAGAATGACACGAGAACCTTCTGCTTTACTGATGCAGGACATGTATGATTTTATGGCTCTGGACAGACCTTCGACACCTAACATTGATCGTGGAATAGCATTGCATAAAATGATTAGACTTATCACAATGGGTTTAGGAGGAGAGGGCTATCTGAACTTTATGGGAAATGAATTCGGGCATCCTGGTGAGATTAAATATTTTATGCACATTGTTTGCATCTTGACCAAACTTTTCATTTGACACCTAATATTTTTACTTGTAGTGTTAGGAAGCCATTAATTTTAGGGTTATTTTTCTAAATTTTATTTGCAGAATGGATAGACTTTCCAAGAGGCCCACAAGTGCTTCCAAGTGGCAAGTCCATCCCAGGGAACAACAACAGTTACGACAAATGCCGTCGACGATTTGACCTAGTAAACTTCCTTTGCACTGTAACTTACTATTTGTAACAGCAGTAATTTGTACCTGCATCCAGTCAATTAAGTTTTAGCTGAAAAAAGAGTCAATTTAGAGCTTCTTTTACCACGTCAGTGCTTTATTAAACATGGTTCCCCATATGCTGTTCATATTTGTCCTTCTTTAAAATTGTAAATTGTCTTTGTCCTCTTGCTCTTACTTATACACATTAGCGTTTGGGCAGGACCATGCATATTACATTTCTCGAGAAAATACAAAAGAACTGCATCCTGATGCATTGATTGAAGAAGAAATATGTAAAATCTTAACCATGATTTTATTTTGTTCACCAATAAGAAATTTTCCAATGTTTTACTTGTCAGGGTGATGCAGAATATCTTAGGTATCATGGTATGCAGCAGTTTGATCAGGCAATGCAGCATCTTGAGGAAAAATATGGGGTATGCATTATTTTACATTCATTTTTGGTCCTCCGAGGTTGAGTTGCCTTATTAGCGTTTTTACTTAAGACATCACATTAGAAGATAGTGTTTCATTTTTTCTGTCATGTCGTTCTATTCATATTCATTCCACTATCTCTTTGTTAGTCAGCATAAGTTTAATATGATATGCGAGCGACATCCAGTAAATATGGTGAACTAACGCACGTAAAGAAACTGCAGCATTTGTAATCCATTTACACACATTTGGTACTATATCTATGCACCAATCCTCTCAATATGTTGCATATTTGATTTATTATGCTTAAAAAATAGCAAAATTGTACCGTTATCTCTGAGTTGTTCTACCCCTTTCTTTTTAAGAAGAATGCAAAACAACTGTGTCTCGATATATTATGGATGCTTTTTGTATTCTCCTCTCTACATTATTGAAGTAAGGCAGAGTAACACGACCTTTGTTTCTAAAAGTGACAGAACCACTTACCTTTATACATGCTGGATAGAGGAATTACACTTGTACAGGAGGCAGTGGGATAATACTGTAATTTTTTCCATTGTTTCCTTTAGGGGCAGTCGTCCATGTTTCCTTTCTGTTGTGTCCATAGTTCAACCATGAAAGTTTTGATCTCTTCAAGAAAAAGCTACACATTTCCCCTCTGTATATTTTCATACTTCAGTCGACTATGTCACAAAGAAAATATTGAATAGTCTTCAGTTTGCGGGTGCTACCTCAGATTTGAAATCGGGGTAGTTGATTTACAGTAACACTATTTCTTCTTTCCTGCAATATAATCATACCTGGTAATATAGGTAGATATTAGCAAGTTCATGATTATTGCTATCCTCTAACGTTATGTGGTACCTATGAATATTCGCTGATGAAACGGGTCATGTAATTGCAGTTTATGACATCAGACCATCAGTACGTATCTCGGAAACATGAGGAAGATAAGGTAATCGTGTTTGAAAAAGGGGACTTGGTATTTGTGTTCAACTTCCACTGGAGTAATAGCTATTTTGACTACCGTGTTGGCTGTTCAAAGCCTGGAATGTATAAGGTATGCAGCTATCAGGCATTCCCCATGTTCGTATTGTAATTTTCTTGACTGTACTATACACAACATCTCATGTTTATCCCTGAATATGCTTGGGGGTTGGTAGTCTGAATTCCGGGGGTTTTTCCATTTTGTCTTGTAGAGAATGGTTTTTCTTTTTTTGTAGTACAAGCAGACATATGAAGCTAAATGCAAATGCTGGGCACTTGTTGGAACTGATGTCGACTGCCAATTTATATATACGTACATGTGTGGTAAATGTGCAGAAAACCCCTTATACAACGAAAAAATACACAACAATATAAACTACTCTAAAAGATGTTTACTTACTGCAAAACTTGTAAACTTATTCACAAGCTCAGTTAACATGAATTGACCACTTATACCTGGAGGTTATGTGCCCATTCTTCATTCTCGCATGGTTCAGCCCATTAATTTATGGAATTTAATTACTCGGAAAATCTACTCGAGATTCCTTGAATTAGTTCTAAAGTAGCTACAGTCCAAGGTAGGCCACCGGAAGCCTCGGTTAATAGTGGGATTCTAAGGGCCTTAGATAATACAAAGAGGGGTACAGGGCGACCAAAATTGACATGTGAGGAGGCAGTTAAAAGGGACTTGAAGGAATGGAATATACCTAGAGATTTGGCTTTTGATAGGACTGCATGGAAATCAGCAATCCATGTGCCTGAACCTCGATTTACTCTTTTTTCTCTTGTCTTTTGTCCTTTTCTTGTTCTTTTACGTTTTTCACAAGTTTCTATGTGAGTTTCATATCTAGCCTACCCCAACTTGCTTGGGACAAAAGGCTTAATTGTTGTTGTTGTTATAGTTCTAAAGTAGCTACAGATGAACTGGTTTGGTTGGGTGCTGATAACGTGTTCTTCTTTTCAGGTAGTCTTGGACTCAGATGCTGGACTCTTTGGTGGATTTGGTAGGATCCATCACACCGCAGAGCACTTCACTTCGGTAGGCCTTTTGCTCCGACGTGCTTGCTTATAGTAAGCCTGTGTAATATTATTCTTGGCAAATGTGAGCTGATGCTTCACATGTTCCCTGCAGGACTGTCAACATGACAACAGGCCCCATTCATTCTCAGTGTACACTCCTAGCAGAACCTGTGTTGTCTATGCTCCAATGAAATGACAGCAAACTATAGCATACAAGCATGCGCGCTGTTTTGCTAGTAGCGAGAAAAATCATTTGGCCAATACAACAAGGTGCAAGCTCTCTCTCATGCTATGAGAGGTTTCTACTTATGGGTTTAATAAGATATGTCATATGTGTGCTTCAACGAGTGCTCGATCGGCCGGACAGCTTAGTGGTGTGCTTTGTGCTCCCAATTTAGAGGGCGTTGTAGGGAAAACGTGCTCATTTGTGTTATCATCTTATCAATCGGCGATGAAACCTCCCAAATACTGATGTCTTCGTAAATCCTGTTGGCCCCTAGATAATTGCTACTACCCTCTCAACTGCCAGTTCAGCACAGATTTTCTTCTCTCTTGTAGGCCTGCTGCCATAGCTTCAATATTTGGTACGAGACCTTTTTTTATTGAACGGGAGAATGCCAGAGGACCCTGAAGCTTCATTTATCTAGGTTGGATACAATTACACTGAGGACCCTCCAAACAACAAAAGTTGCAGCACAATCCTCGTATTTTACAAAAAGGACCTCGCAAAGATTTCTAGAAAGCGATCATGTCCTTCTCTGTCGGCACCATTGCTTGCCCTCAAAGCTACGGCCACCATACCCACAGCCCTGGACGAAACTACTAGGTGATTTGTCGACAAAGAAGGCTGCGCTGAAGCCGAAGATCCTTTGAGAATGCAGCCACCATTCAAATTTCTTATTACACAACCATTTAGATGCGACTGATTCAAAGTTAGTGACATTAATATCAAAAATCTCAGAAACAACATCCGAAAGTTGTCTAGATACTAAGCATTCGAAAAAGACGTGCTTAACAGATTCAATTTCCTTGCAAAGCTCAGATTCCACGGGTTTCATCATACTTCTAGCCCTCAAGTTATCTCTGGTCATAATTTTATTTTGAGAGAGGAGCCACAGGAAAGCCTGCACCCTGGGTGGGATTAAATCTGTCTCACTCCTCTAAAATTATGATCGAGTACATCGAGTTAGAGGAATACACTGCCTTAGAGAGTCGTATTGCCAGATCGCTCCTTGCTCAAAGTAATACTCATAACTATAACTAAAAGCTCTTGCCGTTGAACCATCATACTGTGAGCGAACGCTCATCTAAAAGTAAATCTAAACAATTCACCGTCCCAAAGCTGAGAGAAACTTGGGTCTCCTGATTAGACACAAAGTATATATCCCAGAATTGGGCGGCCAAAGGGGAGTTTCCAAACCAGATGTCTTCCCAGAATATAATCGATTTACCATCTCCTACATGCCATCTATATCCTACTTTGGCTGCCTTTGTGGCCCACGTCACCCCCTTCCAGAAGATAGAGGGACGAATATCATGACAACAAAGGATATTTGGGTCCTTAGTATTGTAATTAGCATCTATCACAGGTTCCCAAAGAGACCCCTCCCCCTGAATGTATCTTTTGACCCAAGAACCTAATAAACATAGTTCATGGCCCTCTCACTTGCCTCCGTGTTATATGGGGTTGCAAGTGTGAAATATGTGTGGCTCTGTCTGAGTAGTGGTCATTTCCATGTTATACTAACTATGGTGATGTGTTCTTTGGGACCCATGGGAGTTTTAAGGTCGTCACCTGATGTGCTCTCCAGGGGATACAAGTAGATATGGAAGTTTTTTCCGCAGTGAGTAGTGCGATTCCGTGGCCAAGCCAATCCGCAGAGTTGTGTGCTCTATGCCGAGGTCGACAATATAGCGTTTTTCCCGCCCCACGACGCGGTGAGTAATGCGACGTGCGGATTATTTGTCATGTCAGAAGGCGCCATTAGTTCGTCTTTTTGGACTGATTTTCTTAGGTGTGATTGACACTACAAAATAATTGTTTGTTTGTCGCAAATAGTGTGCGTACATGTATCCCCAAGTGTGTCTGGTAACTGTCGGACCCGCACACTTCCAAGTCTCGGAGTGGGTATGTTTTCCTTTGTGGTGGAACTGCAGTTTCCTGAAAATCATCTAAACAAAGCCTAGTGTCAACTTCGATGAACCACTCGGAAATCATAGCATTATATGAAGTATCATGAGTGTGTATGGCTTTGACAGATGATCAGCCACATACGGCTGACATGTGGGATGAACACCATCCAAAGCTCCACCATTATCTATGAAGATAATGATGATTGTGTTGCACAAGTTCAGACGAGTTATGTGAAGATCAATCTCACGAAGCATATCAACCTCAAGTTCTTCTATGCACATAAGTTGCAAAAGTTGAACGATGTAAGAGTTTTGCATACTAAATCATGTAAAAATCTTACTGATTTGTTCACTAAGTCATTACGAGTGTAGAATTGGTATGATGAGACTTACAAGATTCAGGGGGAGGATCTTCATAAACTTATCACTATATCTCGATCCCGATGATTGAACTTAATGGTTGAGTGGATTATACTCTTTTTTCCTTAATGAGTTTTTCTGAAGTTCTCGCACAAGTTTTTTAATGAGGTCGTCCATTCAACATAACAACATATGCTATGTGCTCTTTCTCCTAGTTTTTCCCACTTGGTTTTCAAAGTATATGAGACATAGGGAATACGCGATATCGGTCAAAAGGGGAGTTTTGGAAAACCGTGGGGCCCAATCAAGAGGTGGTGCCTTCACCACTGGCGGAGCTCCAGCAAAAGTGTTGGGCGTGCCAGCCCAAAGAAAACCACATTTTTTTCTTTGATGGGCCAAATTTTCTTTTACTCTACAGTGTTTTGGACTGGGCTGGGCGGGCCATAGCCCGGTTTGGCTTCAACAGAGCTCTGCCACTGGCCTCCACCCTTTGAGTAGTCAATGTTTCCCATTAAGTGAGCCTTATCATTTGACCCAGTTGGTACACCAGTAGTATATATAGGAGGGAATATTACCAACTGTACCAGTTACAAGAGATAAATAAAGAGGAATTCCCCTACATATTGTGTTAATTTTACTTTCTATACTCGTGTGTTCTTCGCGTTTATGACGACTACCCCTACGCGATACGCCCTCGGATCGGGCAACCGGCATGGGTTGTACAACAGTATTGTAAAATAGCTATTCTACTAACAGTTGCTAAGAGGTGTTGTAAAATAGTCCTGTCCATAATAATATATAGGGAGCGACTATGCAGCAAGCGTCTGTTGTGTGGCAAAGGTGTACGCACCGTATGAGAAGAAATAGCCTCCTTTTACATGCATGCATGCACTAAATATCAAAATTGTTGATGTCATCCCAAATTCATACGCAGCACAGCCGAGCAAATAGCCCTCCTTTGCATGCATGAAGAAAAATCCAAAAATGCTGATGTCATCCCGCATTAAATGCAAAATTCAGAAATTTAAAATGTTTTGTAGGCCAAACCGTTCATCCGATTTAGAATCCGTTTTCATCGTTGTGCTAGTCACGACGAGATCTTCGAAACTAGATCCCATGTTGACATATTTCGACAACTTTTTTTGACCCAAAAGTTACCCATCCCGTAACATATAAGTTACCCAGACAATAGTATGTAAGTTACCCACCATATTAATGATTAGTTTTCGGGTTGAAATAAAACTTTTTTTGTTGTTCTTTTCGATTTTTTCGAGGTTTGAACTTACCACACCTAGTTTTTCATGAGTGAAATAACGAAACCGCTGATGTCATCCACATTAAATGCAAAATTTGAAAATTCAAAACGTTTTGTAGCTCAAGCCGTTTATTCAATTTATGATCTGTTTTCACCGTTGAACTAGTCGCGTGGAGATCTTCGAAACTAGATCACATGTTGATATGTTCATCTGATATTTTTATACCCAATAGTTACCTACCCATTAACACTTAAGTTACCAGGTTGTACTATGTAAATTTCCCACGGAGGCAACGATTAATTTTCGATGTGAAATTGTATCTCACTTTTGATTCTGTGGTGAATAACTATATCATGAACACGTGTGTAACTCCAGGATAGTAACTCCATCGGTACAATGTGACTAACTCTATCAGTACTGGGTGAGTAACTTTTACCGAGAGAGTAGGATAACTACAACGATTTCGTGGTGGATAACTATATGACGAACACATGGATAACTCCAACTGTACTGGGTGGGTAACTTTATCATGCTATAACTGTAACTTTATAAGTATAGGGTGGGTAACTTTATCGGTACAGAGTGGGTAACTCTATCAGTACTGGGTGGGTAACTCCATCGGTTCTGGGTGGGTAAGTTTATCGGTACTAGGTTGGTAACTCCATCAGTACTACGTTGGTAACTCTATCACTACTGGGTGGGTAACTCCATCGGTTCTGGGTGGGTAAGTTTATCAGTACTAGGTTGGTAACTCCATCAGTACTAGGCTGGTAACTTTATCAGTACTGGGTGGGTAACTTTTATCAGCACTGGGTGGATAACTTTATCAGTACAGGATGACAACTTTATCAGTACAGGGTGGGTAACTATTACCGATAGAGTAGAGTAACCACATAAGCCACAACTATCTCTCGAGGGCTAGATCTCCAAGACATAGACTGCAAGGAGGACACAACGGTGCCTATGATTTACAATTACATGTTTCTAAAATCTTTGAAACCATCAAATTATTTCGTGAACATACTCAACACACTAAAGACGATGCCCTTTCATTTGCGAGGGCCACCCTGCTAGTTGATTATAACGACGCTCTAAATGCATCTCATCGATTAATCCACCAAAAGTTCAGAAAAATTACTCATTTCGTAAGTCAATTTTACACATAAACATCTTAATTTCTTACAACACAATGGTCCACAGAGCCGTACAAACTGCAGGGGATCAAGCCAAGATTTATTTACCATGGCGTAAGGAAAAGGAAAAGTAAGAATATGTTGTAGAGTATTGGACATTTGGACGGAGCTGTGGAGATACACTGCATGCAGTCCGCAAGCGAAGGTTGCTAAGGGGAGATGAAACAGAACAGACTTGATTAAGCACAAAATTACTACACAAGAGCACGAACTGGTAGCGTCAATAGAGGACAAGCCGTATATTGGATGTTTTGCGCCGAATCAATTGCATGCGGAGGTGTAGATGGTTGCCTCACTGAGTCGGATCTGTGGCAGCGACCTGTGAAACAATCTCGGATGTGAAGTAAGGAGAAAGGCCGGCGAAAGAGCGAGCTGGACAACGACCTCGTCATGCGGCGAGCTGGACCGACCAGCGTGTGGACTTTAGTCCAATTGGGTGTCGATTTCATGGCGACGGCCACGACAAGCAGCGTGCACGATGGAATCTCGGCGAGGCGCGGGACTGCTGCTGTCGGCACGCACAGGCAGGAGGCCAAGGCGGCTAGAAAGGAAGGCCACCGGAGGTGAGGTGCAGAGGCGGGAGGAGCTTCTCGCCGACTACAGCAAGATGGAGGGAGGCTGCGTCGCCGGACCAGAGGACGAGAGGAGGCACGGCTCGAGCGGCGCGGCCATGGAGAGTGGCCGGCGCGGGACGCGGGGCTGGCTGCGTTGAACCGAGAGGAGAAGGGTGGGGCGAGCAGCGGCAAGTGAGCAGCGGATTTGGAGGCGGTGGCGACGGGGGACAGGGCGGCGGCGGGATTTGGAGGCAGTAGCGACACAGGACAGGGCGACGGCAGTGGGGACCGAATTGGACGCGAGTTAGAGAAACGAATCTCAGCCGCACGATAAAAAATCGACGGTGCGCGTGCGTGCGTCGACTTATGCCCCGTGTAAGGCGCCTTACGGTTAGATTTTCCGTAAGATATAATATGGAGAAGAGATAATATAAAAATATTATATCATGGTAACTCTATCATGTTGATTTGATATTATAAATGATCATATGTTTTGTATATAATTGTCGAACTTTTAAAAGTTAAGACTTTAACCAAAAATAATAGACATCCTATTTTAGAAAGGACGGGGTATTGAATAGTAGACTTTTTTTTTATGGCAATGGACCGGAAAGTGCATTTGTAGGCCAAGCTCCATGGAGCTGTATACCAAAAAATTTGAAATCGACATTTTATGTTTCAAAAATTGATAAAAAAATCAAGGTGTCCATAATGTTGAGATCTAACACCGTGCAAATTTTCAATGCAAAACTCGTATTATCTTAGGTTACACAAAAATGGCAAATCTGGTGATCCAGATCTATTGTCTTTTTTGCCCAGGTCAAACTACGAGAAGTTCTTCACTAAAATTTGTCAGTGGTAGATCTTGACATTGTCTACAACTAGGAATTTTGAAACATCAAAATGTTGTTTTCGAATTTTCTGAAAACCGAGCTTCATAGAGCTCAGCCTCTAAAACGCTTTTCTCGGCGATAGTAAGGAGGGAGTACAACAAACTGGGAGGTACAAACTCTGGCCAGAGTGCCACCTAAATGAGGATACAGCAGGAGAAATACCGTGGAAGTATGGATAGAGCTCCACCATTAGCCATTACCAATGGAATTCATCACATCAGCTGCAGAATGCTGCACAAGTGCAAGAATATCCAACTCCGAACAGCATCACATTTAACTTCAAGCAGAATGATTTGATTCTAATTATCTCTATTTGTAGAACAAATAAATCAAGTCTCGACATATGGGTTTCAAGTTTTGATTCCAGAATACATGAAACAACATATGAGATTTAATTACTTAGTAGCACACTTAAGTAACGTGATTCACAAACATTTTGTCACACTACCAAGCAAAGTTGTCCAGAAGTTGCGGCAAGATGCCAATGTTATGCACTAGGAGATACAACAACTACTCTTATGCTTGACATGATCTTATTGCAAAGTAGGGTCATGGTGTGAATTCACACAGCATCAGCGTTGTGCCACCCTTTCGTGCAAGGAGGTATCTCCATAAATTCGTCAAACTCCTTGACATGAATATCACAACATTTCCACTGCAAGAACAGATGCAGGATTTACTGACAGTAAAAAATCACGGTGAACAAACAAAAACAAGATTTAGAGAGAGAGAAATTCATACCCCCCTCCTCCTGTCATGGAAAACTGCAGGACCTGGATGGTGTTCACACGCAACATCATGGTTATCCTTCTCCTTGTAGGTTTTACCACATCCTTTATTCTTACAAATCCTTGGCTCATTCAGATCAACTTTTTTCTTGGGCTGTGGAACCGAGGATTTCTCAACCAGTTCCGTTGTACCATTTACAGCAACTAATTTTTGTGGCTTAGGCTGTGATCCTAAAAATTCATCGATGCAGAGTTCATTCAATTAACAATTAGAATTTTTTTCATGGTTGCATTGAAGCAAAGTGTTCAAAGACACAAACTAACCATGGTCAGAGCAAAAGAAACCCTGGCGGCACCTTATGCAGGCCTCAGATTCCACATCCTGCTTAGAAGACTGCACTGGGCCTGCCTTTGATGGACCTGTCTTGTGGGTGTTAAGAGACACAGCTTTCGTGACTGGTTTCTCAGTTGTATGCTTCCCTGTGGCGCATCTACACCGCAATAGAGCACCCGATCAGTTATTTATCTTTATTTTTATTTTTGGACACATATTACTTATTAGCTATGGATGTTCACATTAAAAGTAAGGATGGTGTGGTCTAGAATGAGAGAAGAAAATGGTTAAAACTGGAACATTAGACAGGTTACAAAAATAGTTTTGAAACAAAGGTGATAAAAGACATCATTTCAGGTTTATTCTAGAACCTGTTTAGCCTGCACTTGGATTGCAAGTGTCTGTTAGGCCATGCAACATATAGTGAATGGAAAATACTCCCTCCGAATCAAAATAAAGATGTTTTAGATATTTTAATACGGACTACATACGGGCTGAAATGAGTGAATCTACACACTAATACGCAGAAAAATGCTATAACATCTTATATTTTGGTACAGAGGTAGTAAATTAGATTGTTTAGACAGAATCCATTATCACGTCACATTAAGAACTAAACTGAACTGTACATTAGCAAGGTACTGAGAATTTGAGTAGATCCAAATAAATGCAAATATGGATTTCTTTTCAGAAAATAGAAGCTTACTAAGTCCGAAACAACAACTGTGGATTAAAAAAAATGTTCATACAGTAGTGTTGATTCAGGTAATAGAGTGGAACCTTCCACAATTTGGGTTATCCTGGTGTTTGGTTCGTGGAATGCAACACAATGGAATAGAATAAGGTGGTTAACTAGAGAGAATATTTAGCCAATATGCGAAACCATACAATAACTCAAGAATAGTCATACCAACCAGTTCCACGCTCCTTCCACTGGTCATGTGAGCTCATGTTAGTCCCAAATAGCATATTCATTCTACCCCACCCCTCCAACCAAATACAAGATGGAATCATTTCGCTCTATTCCAGTTGTGTTCTTCATACTAATAACAATTTGGAACCACTCCGTTCTAACTCATTCCATGGTTTTAGAACCAATCTATTCCATCCACTTAGTTCCCTCAACTAAAAGCAACCTTAGTGGTCCCTTACTGTTTTATCATGCAAGCAACTATGATAGCAATAAGTGAAGGACAGAAAATATGTTGATCGTATGGTTGCTAATCACAAACCCCAAAGAAAGTTCGAATACTATTTGTTATACTCCAGCCAAGAAAGTGGAAATGTAAGTTACAAGTTACCAGGCATAAAAAAACTATACTCGCTCATAGTTGCAACAACAACAACAACAAAGTCTTTCATTCCCAAGCAAGTTGGGGTAGGCTCATAGTTGCATATTTTTTAATATTAATTTTGTATCCATGCCACCATGTATGACAACACATAGTTGACTATGCTGCTAGTGTACGCAGGAGGGTGAGATGATCTTTTACCCAGGTATAGCTAAAAATAAGCTAAAATCATGGCTTCTTTGCTTGCAACAGCTCCACTCCTTCATGCCATCATGAAACATAGGCTGCAAATAACATATCAGAAAACCTATGGGTTTATCAAAAAGAAAAACAACCCTTCAGGCACAGCGGAAAAACTTACTGCCTGCAACAAAAAAAAGAGAACTGTCAGAACACTATTAGCTCAAAACACTATGCTGTAATTTATCAACTTCTCGTAAGCATGAAAGAAAATATATTTGTTGAAGCACTTCAAGAAATCCAAATAACAGAAATCAAGTTTGTCAGGTAAGTAAGGGAGACATGCATGCTAAGTTACGCTCATGCATACTTGTTCATAATATATATATTTCTAAGATTTCACTATTTGATCTCATATCCATAATTGATATGCACCCTAGTAGTATTTGTAGAGAACTTTCAAGATTAGCAGTGGTGAATAGCACAATATAATTTGTGATTGCCTACAAAAAAGTGTTTTTCTTGAAAAAATCGTATTTTAAAAAAAAAAAACCTAAAGGAGGACTGGTTGAAGAAGAGTTAGTTAACCTCTTCCTTGCCTTGCGGTTACTTCTAGCATTGGTACCCAAACATTGCAGAATAACTAGACTTATTAACAGCATAACATTGCAGGAGTGAAGGAAGTGTTTAAATAGCTATTATTCCTGGAGTAGATTTGCAAACCTCCAGGTTCAGTGTACAGACTATCAGAACACTATATATTTAAAGAAATTTAACATAAATGCAGATTTATGGACCAAATGTGTAATAAAGCCACAGATTCAAACAACATCAAAGAGCTAGAGATTTTAGAGACCAAATACATCAGAACACTAGATGTTTGCAATGCATCTTCACAGAAGCTAGACATACTCAAAAAATCCTAAATCAATCTGCAATTCCATAGAACCAAATTTCCCAATAATGCCCCTGCATTTACTTGTAAAATCTTTTGACAATGCCATCAACGGCAGCTTCGGACCAGGCATCAATCTGCACCCCGCAGAACAAATTTAAAAAATGCACCTGCATTTACTTGTAGCACCTATCGTCAAAGTCATCAACAGCCGCTTCTTGCTAAATAATGCAATTAGCAGGCACATGCTACCAATCTACAACCATTCATTGAGTCGAGTGGATCTTGATAACAACAGCACGATGGTTTACCCAAGTCGTCTATTAAGGCTGTCGAGGAGCACGACCACGCGAAGATTAGGGCAGATTACAATTTCTACAACACAGCAGCTATCCCAGATCGTGTCTTCACGGTGTCCGCGGACGCACAGCACCTAAAGCCCTCGACTCTCCTGAGCATACTTAAGGTTCCGAGATACTGGGGGGATCGGAGAAGCAAGCCAAGGGGTTACAACTGAGGCGGAGCAGAGGAACTCCTGATCCAATGGGGTTGGAAGAAGCGAAGCAATTATGGAAGCTTACGTTGGGGTGGTACTGACAGGAGCCGTCAGGGTTGTCGTCGTCGGAGAAGATGGCATCGCAGCCAATGCGCTGGCACCGTACCGGCGCGGGCACGGCGGCGGCGGCGCCCTTCTCCGTCTCCGCTGACATCGCGATGCCTCTGGTGGACCTGTCGACCCTCTTTCCGCACAAGGAATAAAGTGGGGTGTGTATCGCGTCGACTCCCGAGTCCAGACTCTTCTGGACTCTGACCCGGACTCTACCCGTGGCCGGAGGTTACTTTGGGCCAAATCTCCAAGAAAACGGGCTTTTGCGGTACAATAAAGCTTTTTTTAATGTACAAAGTTTTTTTAATGTACAAATAAATCTTTGGATGGAAGAAAGCCACGAGAAAGGAAATGAGAGAAGTCCAATTTACACCCCTAAACTTGTCTCATAGTTCACTTTACAACCCTAAACTCTGAGTTGGTTCAACTTTCATCCTTAAAAGAGTAAAAACCGTTGGAATACACCCCTTTCACCATTTTAACAGGTCTGACCTGGTTTTTTTTGCCACGTTCACGTTTTTCTTAATCCCACGACATGTAGTAGCCCTAAAAAAATACATATGTATTTGATATGTAGTTGTACATGCACGTTTACCTCCCTGGAACGAGAAAAGAGACGTATGAATCTCTTCCTCTCTGTTCGTTAAGGATATGAAAGATTGGCGATCAAGGAGTTACGCCTCCGCCGTCCAGCAAGCACTCGGCAGCGGCGCCGGACTGACACCCTCCGTTGCCTCTGCCCTTAAGCAGACTGCCGCCCGATAGTAGTGAAAATGATCGTATGGCCACCTAGAGGGGGGTGAATATGTGCTACTCCAAATTTTAGTTCTTTTTCGATTAAGGTTTGACACAGAGGTAAATTCGCTAGATATGCAACTACGATGAATTTACCTATATGACAAGTTAAGCCAAAACAAGATAAGATACAAGTAGTAAATAACAAGAAAGGAGTAACCGATCGGAGAAGCACGCGGAGATAAGGATGTATTCCCGAGTTCCTCCTTCTTAGGGATGATGACGTGAAACACACGTTCGTTGGGAGACCCCAAGAGGAAGGTATGATGTAGTCAGCAGCAAGTTTTCCCTCAGAAAGAAACCAAGGTTATCGAACCAGTAGGAGCAGCAACTCTTCAGAAGGTTGTCAACGGCGCCAGAAAAATAGCTGTCGCAGGGAGTCTGGACTGTTGACGTGGAATCTGCACACAACACAATCAAACTACTTTGCCCCAACGAAACAGTGAGGTTGTCAATCTCACTGGCTTGCTGAAAACAAAGGATTAAACGTATGGTGTGGAAAATGAGTATTAAATTGCAGAGAATGAAAAAGGAACAGTTTGCAGTTTGTGGTTGTTTAATCAGTGTAAAAGAATGGACCGGGGTCCACAGTTCACTAGTGGTGTCTCTCCATAAAAGATAACTAACATGTTGGGTGAACAAATTACAGCTGGGCAATTGACGAATAGTGAGCGCATGACAATGCATATACATGACATGTTGACTACTATGATATTTAATTGGGCATTACGACATAATACATAGACCGTTATCCAACAGCATCTATGACTAATAATCCACCGCCGGGTTGTCATCCGAGTCCCCCGTTGGTATTAAGTTGCAAGCAACGGATAATTGCATTAAGTAAAGTGCGTAATGTAAACAAACACATATGCCCGTGGACATAGCATCGTTAGGTTATCCCTAGTGGCAACAGCACATCCACAACCTTAGAACTTTCTGTCACTGTCCCAGGTTAAACGGAGACATGAACCCACTATCTAGCATAAATACTCTCTCTTGGAGTTACAAGCATCTACTTGGCCAAAGCATCTACGAGTAACGGAAAGCATGCAAGATCTTAAATAACATATAAGATAGATTGATAATCAACTTGACATAATATTCAATATTCATCGGATCCCAGCAAACACAACATGTAGCATTACAATAATATGATCTTGATCATGTAGGGCAGCTCACAAGATCTAAACATGATGGCACAAAGTGGAGAGACAACCATCTAGCTACTGCTATGGACCCGTAGTCCAAGGATGAACTACTCACGCATCACTCCGGAGGCAGGCATGGCGATGTAGAAGCCTCCGGTGACGATTCCCCTCTCCGGCAGGGTGCCGGGAAGAGGTTCTGAACCCTCCCGAGCTAGGGTTGACGACGGCGGCGTCTCTGGATCTTTTCGTGGATATTTGCTCAGGTACTTAGGGTTTTCGCGTCGGGGGGAATAAGTAGGCGAAAGGGCGGCGGCTGCGGACCCCCGAGGGGCCCACACCACCCTAGGGCGCGGCAGAGGGGGGCCCGCGCCCTGGTGCGTGTGGCCTCCTGGTGGCCCTCCTCTGCTGCTCCTTCGCTCCGTCAGGCGTGTTCTGGAAAAATAGGCACCCCCGTGTAGTTTCGTCCAATTCCGAGAATATTTCCAGACTAGCTTTTCTGGAATACAAAAACAGCAGAAAACAGGAACTGGCACTTCGGCATCTTGTTAATAGGTTAGTCCCAAAAAATGTATAAAAGTGATATAAAGTAGATGCAAAACATGTAGCAATTGGTATAAAACAAGCATGGAACATCAAAAATTATAGATACGTTTGAGACGTATCAGCATCCCCAAGCTTAGTTCCTACTCGTCCTCGAGTAGGTAAACGATAAAAACAAATAATTTTTGAGGTGACATGCTACTATCATAATCTTGATCATATAATATTGCAAGGCACATGTAAATGAATGAAGTGATCCAAGTCAATGGTCTATAATTTGCTACCAAATAGATAATGAGTAAACAATGAATCACACAAGCTAAACGTTTTCATGAATAGTACTTTCGAGACAAGCATCAAACAGTTTTGCATAAGTGTTAACTCATAAAGCAATAGTTTCTAACAAAAGGTATTTAATCAACACAAAGGAAGAATTTAGTTTCAGCATTTGCTTCAACTTTCAACATATTTATCTCATGGATATTGTCAACACAAAGTAGTATAACAAGTCCAATACATTGCATATAACGCATGTTGTAACAAAGTTGACACTAGTGTTTGCTTGTGGAAGACAGAAAGAATAGGAAAACTGACTCAACATAAAAGTAAAAGAAAGGCCCTTCGCAGAGGGAAGCAGGGATTAAATCATGTGCTAGAGCTTTTAGGTTTTTGAAAGCATATAGAGATTGCATAAAATATTTGATACTCCTCCCAACCTTGCTAACACAAGCCATGGCTAACCGAATCCTCGGGTGCCTTCCATCAATCACATACCATGGAGGAGTATCTATTTTTGAGAGGTGTTTGTTAATTGTCAACGAATGGTAGCGGGTGAGAACAGTATTCTACCTGTCGAACGGACTTTTAAGAGCGGCTCCCATGAAGGACGTTATTTCTACCAGCAAGGCAGATCATCCCTCTTTCTCTTTGGTTTACACACATTCAGGTATTTCACTGTTTGTCATTGCTTACTGATGAATCAGGGCAAAAGTGTGAAGAGAATTAATTGGTTAAAGTTGTAATTAATTGGGACTGGGCACCCCGTTGCCAGCTCTTTTTGCAAGTTATTGGATAAGCGGATGTATATGCCACTAGTCCAGGTGTAAAAGTCCACTCGACAAATAGAATAAAGAATAACCACACTAATTCCTCATGAGCTAGTAAACATTGACACAAAAAGGGAATAATAACATTTTGAATAATTTAAAGGTAGCACATGAAAAATTTACTTGGAGTGGCAAGGAAATACCACATATAGGTAGTTATGGTGGACACAAATGGCATGGATTTTGGCTCAAGGATTTGGATGCACGAGAAGCATTCCCTCTCAGTACAGAGTTTAGGCTAGCAAGGTTATGTAAGCAAACAAGAATATCAACCCGTACACCAAGTTTTATATGACAAACATATTGCAAACGTTATAAGACTTCATACCGTCTTCCTTGTTAACCAAACCCTGTTATTAGAAAATATCTAGACCTTAGAGGTACCACCGATGCAAACCAAATTTTCAACAAGCTTTACGGTAGTTCTTCACTAATAGGCTTAACTCATGTGATGCACAATTTAATCATGATCTACTTGTTAACTCAAAACAATTGACAAGCATCAAGTTATCCATTTTAGTGATCTACAAGATTAAGCAAGTTTTTCCTTATACCAATTACCACATGCAACATTTTCTGAACCAACCAAACACCAATCAATTTATTTCATCAACTCTCCAAACAAATATAAGTGAAGCAAGAGAGTACTTTCTACAAAAGAAAGCTAATAGCTCTGACAAGAGATACATGAAAACAAGAGCTAAAAGCTGAACAGCGCTAGATATGAATACTCAACAAATATAAGTGAAGAATAGGAGTATTCTCATGAAAAAGCGGAGCGTGTCTCTCTCCCAATCAAGAATGCTAGGGTCCAGTCAAGCTTTATTGAAAATAAAAGTGCAATACTGAAAATAAAAGCACACAGACGCTCCAAGAAAAGCACATATGATGTGAAAGAATTAAAATATAGTTTCACTAGAGATGACCTGATAATTTTGACGATGAAGAAGGGGATGCCTTGGGCATCCCCAAGCTTAGACGCTTGAGTCTTCTTGAAATATGCTGGGGAGATCCATGGGAGCCTCCCCAAGCTTAAGCTCTTCACTCTTCTTGATCCTATTATATCATCCTTCTCTCTTGACCCTTGAAAACTTCCGTCACACCAAACTCAAAGTAGATCTCATTAGAGGGTTAGTGCATAATCAAAAATTCACATGTTCTATAAAGACGCAATATGATTTGTTACTTTAAACATTAGCTACAGCCACTGATGTTATGTGAAGCTCTTCCACCCAAAAAAGAATTTCACTCAACACTAGTAAAAGAGAGAATGCAAAAATAAAAAGGCATAATCTGTCTAAAACAGAACAGTCCGCAAAGACGAATTTTTTCGAGGCACTTACGACGCTCAGATCGAGAAACTCTGAACTAATGAAAGTTTCAGACATTCATAAAGATTACGCACAAAAATTTCAGATTTAATTAACAATCTGGTGATTTTAGGAATTTCGTACAGTGAACAGCAAAAATCTGTTTCTGCGCAGCAATCAAAATTAAGCATCATCTTATCATTAGAGGCTACTCTTGGCACAACAATGCGAGAAAATAAAGATACAAAGGAGTTGCTACAGAAGTAAACAAACCTTGACTCAATAAAAGAAAAATTGCAGAAAAATAAAATGGGTTGCCTCCCATAAGCGCTTTTCTTTAACGCCTTTTAGCTAGGCACAAAGCATGCATCAAGTATTACCAAGTGAAGAAGCATCAACATTCTTACGCTTAGCTCTCTTACCTTTACCTTTATCTTTAGGAAATACTTGGTTACACATAGGTGAAGAGGCGAAATTCATAGTGCCTTGGCCCACATCTATTATTGCTCCAAAGCGTTTCAACAGAGATCTTCCAAGCGTAATTTGTCCTACTCCTGCACATTCAATGACAAGATAATCAATAGATATTGTTATCCCTAAGAGTTTTGTAAATACTCCTTCGCTACTCCCCTTGGTAATTTAATAGTATTATCACCCAAAGTTATACAATCTTCGCATTTGGAAAGCTCCCAAAGATTTAAGGAATCATAAATATTCTTGGGCATTAAACAGAATTCAGACATAATATCACAGCGAGAATGAAAAGTTTCACCATTTATAACAACTTTTACTGAGGGAATCCATCCCGATGGTTCAAAATTTACTGGCACATTATCATAATGTTCACGAATCTGATTATACCCTTCTTTTAGACCAGATATGTTCGTTTCAAGAGCGTTAAGTCTATCACTTATGCTTGTCAAAGCCAAATCAATTTTAGTGATTGGGGGCTAGAAATTGTAATCAATTTTTTTATAGCATTAAAAGCTTGATCCCCATCATAACGAAGGAAATCTCCTCCTACCACAGCATCTAAAGCATATCTGTAGCAAAGAACAAGACCAAAATAAAAGCTACTAAGAAGCAGGCTTAAAGTCATTTTAGGTTCAGTTTTAGCATAGGACTCAGATATTCTAGACCAAGCATCTTTAAAACTCTCCTCACTCCCTTGCTTGAAAGTGAAGATCTCTTCTTCAGGTGACATTACTACTGGAACAGGGCTAGACATGATACTAACAGAAAACAAAACTGAAAATAAACTAAATGCAAGTAACTAATTTTTTTGTGTTTTTGATAATTGAAAGCAAACAAGATAAAATAAAATAAACTAAGCAAGACAAAAACAAAGTAAAGAGATTGGAAGCGTGAAACTCCCCTTGCAGAAGACTGCTGTCTCCCCGGCAACGGCGCCAGAAAAATAGCTTGATGACGTGAAACACACGTTCGTTGGGAGACCCCAAGAGGAAGGTATGATGTAGTCAGCAGCAAGTTTTCCCTCAGAAAGAAACCAAGGTTATCGAACCAGTAGGAGCAGCAACTCTTCAGAAGGTTGTCAACGGCGCCAGAAAAATAGCTGTCGCAGGGAGTCTGGACTGTTGACGTGGAATCTGCACACAACACAATCAAACTACTTTGCCCCAACGAAACAGTGAGGTTGTCAATCTCACTGGCTTGCTGAAAACAAAGGATTAAACGTATGGTGTGGAAAATGAGTATTAAATTGCAGAGAATGAAAAAGGAACAGTTTGCAGTTTGTGGTTGTTTAATCAGTGTAAAAGAATGGACCGGGGTCCACAGTTCACTAGTGGTGTCTCTCCATAAAAGATAACTAACATGTTGGGTGAACAAATTACAGCTGGGCAATTGACGAATAGTGAGCGCATGACAATGCATATACATGACATGTTGACTACTATGATATTTAATTGGGCATTACGACATAATACATAGACCGTTATCCAACAGCATCTATGACTAATAATCCACCGCCGGGTTGTCATCCGAGTCCCCCGTTGGTATTAAGTTGCAAGCAACGGATAATTGCATTAAGTAAAGTGCGTAATGTAAACAAACACATATGCCCGTGGACATAGCATCGTTAGGTTATCCCTAGTGGCAACAGCACATCCACAACCTTAGAACTTTCTGTCACTGTCCCAGGTTAAACGGAGACATGAACCCACTATCTAGCATAAATACTCTCTCTTGGAGTTACAAGCATCTACTTGGCCAAAGCATCTACGAGTAACGGAAAGCATGCAAGATCTTAAATAACATATGAGATAGATTGATAATCAACTTGACATAATATTCAATATTCATCGGATCCCAGCAAACACAACATCGGGCCCACACCACCCTAGGCGCGGCAGAGGGGGGGCCGCGCCCTATGTGCGTGTGGCCTCCTGGTGGCCCTCCTCTGCTGCTCCTTCGCTCCGTCAGGCGTGCTCTGGAAAAATAGGCACCCCCGTGTAGTTTCGTCCAATTCCGAGAATATTTCCAGACTAGCTTTTCTGGAATACAAAAACAGCAGAAAACTGGAACTGGCACTTCGGCATCTTGTTAATAGGTTAGTCCCAAAAAATGTATAAAAGTGATATAAAGTAGATGCAAAACATGTAGCAATTGGTATAAAACAGGCATGGAACATCAAAAATTATAGATACGTTTGAGACATATCAGGGAGTACGTCTCGTTGGAGGGGTGTGAGTTTCAAACTCAAGACGCCACAAATGGCCTCACCCTATTCTCCGATGAACCTCGCCCAAAAGCTCGTCTACCTTCCACTATCGAATCCTTCAAGGCGGAATCCGGAGCCCTTACAACAAGCTTGGTGCACAACCCACAAAAGGATTGGGAGCTTCCAAGCACCACAACTTCGATACACAAAAGTAGAAAGCAAGTAAGTACAACAAGATGCCTAGGTTTTCCTAGTGGAAACCCTAGTCTCGAATCCCTCAAGTGAGTGAGGGGGAAATGAAGAACGCTTTGGTGAAGTTGTAGATCGGGGCCTTCTCCTTCAATCCTCCGAAGATCAACAAGTTTGGTTGGAGGGATTGGGAGATCTAGGTTGGTGAAGCTTTTACTAATGGAGGAGAGAGAGTCTTTGAATGCTTGCATTGGCTGGAGGAAGGTGGAGGGGTATTTATACCCCTCCAGAAAATCTGTCAGTTGCAGCCTCCGGGAGGCCGGATATCTCTGGGCTAATTTCTGGTCGGGCGGATATTTTCGGCCTGCACGCCGGATATCTCCGGGCTGGCCGGAAATCTCCGGCTGTATTTCTGGCCTGCTGCTGAGAGATTCCAGTAACCAAACTCGCTAACGACTTTGCCGTTTTCTTGCGCCCCGGATATTTCCGGCCACCACACCGGAAATTCCGGCCACCGGAATTTCTGGCCTTGCTCCGGAGATCTCCGGTCTACTCAGAACTGAAGCTTACTCTCTTCCTTCTTATTGATGAAACCGGACAAGCTAAACCTGACAACATATAACAGCTTACTAGGAAATGTTGCGCGGCGGCACGCCGCGCCCGTTGTGTCTCAAAATTTTGAAATCTGTCAGAATTTGTCTTTTTTCCGCAGCAAAAAATACAATGAATTTGAAGATTAGAGAGAAATATGTATATGTCCGTAAAAATTAAAAGGGTAAAATAGGAAAGTTGTTTGAAAGGGTGATATCCATCTACTCGTGGAAGGAAAATTCAAACGGATGTCCGAGCGCGACGAATTTGACAAATTTCGTCAGATGTTTTTGCGAGTCTGGATCCAAAATTAAGGAGCTAGAGTCGACCAAACTTGAAACCGATCGAACCCATTCGTCGTCGCGCATGTATTTCATGTAGGCATTGTCGCGGAAAGGAGAGCGAATCGTAATTTTTGGGAGATGTGAGGGTTTTTCCGCAAAATTGAAAACTTTTGGAAAACGCGGGGCTTTTCTACAAAAACGTGTGGGCCCGCATGTGGGCCAGACCGATTTACAATTGTTGAAAAACGTGGGGATTTTTCGCAAAAAAACTGGCGCGCGGGACGTCGGATTGGCGATCGACGGCGCGGAACCGCCGCGCAATGTTCCTAAAAAGAAATGCGGGGAAAAAAAATTGGGGTAAACTAAAAGGGGGAGAAATATGTTAGAAGCAAAAAAAAAAATGCTCAATTGTACCGGAGGACCGATCCGCAATATTTAGAAAATGTGGGGACTTTTCTGCAGTGCAGCGGCGACGTGGAGGCCTCCATCGGCCGGTGAAACGCTTGCCTTTTATATATAGTAGTATTAGGACTCTATTCATGTTATCTTTATTCACCAAAAGCAAGATGAAATGCTCTTCTCTCTTCCTTCTTATTGATGACCAAACAAGCTAAACCTGACAACATATAACAGCTTATTAGGACTCTATTCATGTTATCTTTATTCACCAAAAGTATGATGAAAGATATGCTCTTTCAAGTAGGGCTTGCTAGTATTTTGTTCCACTTTTGGATCGGAGAACATGGTTGTCTTGTGAGGGTGGAGGTGCCCTTTCTGACGAAAAATTTGCACGTCGAGTCCACTTCGGTATTCTTATGGCTGTGTTTGGAGTTCTGCATGTACTACACCCAGTTGAAATGTTTATCAGTGGAAATACTAGCAGAGTCGTGATCAGATCAAGGAGATGGAGCGTAGACAGGCATGTATGCACTGGGCGGCCGGCGTGTTTGGCAGAAACACCGCGCGCTTTTGTACTGGATGGCGGGTCCTTGGCAGGGCTGAATACAGGTGGCGGCCTTGGGCGGTGGACTGGATGGGCGGCGGCGAGCTGGCTCATTGGCGGAGGAGACGGGTCGCGATCGTGCCCTCTGTTTCTCGCGTTCCAGAGCACAAGAACAGAATATCTCATGAGAAGAGAGATATGCAGGCGAGGTACTCTATGGACATTCATGTAGTAAAGGTACAATACATGTACGGGTATGTTAAGGGTGCATGCAGGAAAAAGACCCGCTGATGTAGCAATAAAAACCATGCCAAACCTTTCAAACGGTGAAAGGGCGTAATCCGAGCGGTTTATGGAGTTTAGGCGTGAAAGTTGAACCAACCAAGAGTTAAGGTTGTAAAGTGAACTTTGGGACAAATTTAGGGGTGTAATGTGTACTTCTAATTTGTACTTTGATTAGTGCAGCGCTGGTGTAATGCGTACTTCTAATTTATACTTTGATTAGTGTAATGTGTACACTTTGTGTTTTCGTATTGTGAAAAGTGTATTTTGTTTAGGGAGTGACTATTAAACGGACACGATGGTATAGACCATGCCAGAGACAACGATGCAACTAGAGGCACCAGAGGTCGCGCCGAAGTCGACGGAGGACACAAACATGTTTTAGGGAAAAAAAACTTGAATTCAATCGTTTATTTTGAAAAATTCGATCAAATGTATTGGGAGGATCTATTGGGAGCCGGACACCAAAAACGGTCACATCGGCACCCCCAAGTGTCCGACCCAACTCGTTTTTTGTCCGGCACCCCCGAGTGAGACTCCAAACTTGGTGACGGACTAGGGGCTGTCGGACAATGATTCCGACACTCGTGGCCCGTCTGTCATAGACATGGAACGCATAGGCCGGCTGACATTTGCACCCCACCCCGTCCTTCAGTTTCCACAGCCCGACGATTCACAACACCGCCGCCATCTCCGCAACCCCTAACGCAGAAGCCGAGTAGAGGAAAGATGGCAAACAAGAATTAGTTTAGAACAACGAGTCATGTGTTGCTTTACAATCACTATTTTTTGCCAACCCCGAAAAACAATGATTAAGCGCACTGATGCTATACATTGTCTTGTGTATGGAGTTGCGCAAATTATTTGGATGACTACCTCCGTATGTCTAACTCAACGACCACTGAAGCCACCTACAAATTTTGCAAGGTGGTCAATGCAGTGTTTGGATCGAACTATCTGAGACAACCAAATGCAGAAGACACAACTCGGCTCATGGCATGAGGTGAAGTGAGAGGATTTCCTAAGATGCTTGGGAGCATCGATTGCATGCATTGCAAATGGAAGAACTTTGTATTCGCTTGGCAGGGGATGTACAAAGGAGAAGACGTTGGAGCGTGCAGTGTTGTACTTGAAGCGGTGGCAGATATGACCTGCGGATTTGGCGCACATTTTTCGGCATGGCCGGTTCTCACAATGACATCAACATGCTGCAACGCTCTCCGGTATTTGGGAGACTTGCTAATGGTCAAGCTCCACGGTGCAACTATGTGATCAACGGTCATTAGTACGACACATAGGATACTACCTATATTGCATATCCTGTTGGTGAGGCAAACTCTCACTTCGCAAGCAAGCAAGCAAGAGAGTGTCCGAAAAGATTTGGACCGAGCATTTGGTGTCGTCCAAGCCCGGTTTGCGATTGTCAGGTACCCTTCTCTATCTTGGTCCCTAGAGTAGATGTGGAGATCATAAATGCTTGTGCTATCATGCACAACATGATCATCGAGATTGAGCGTGATGTCAACCTGATTTTCAAAGAGCCGTATGCGTACCAGGGCCCCTTGCCGAGCCACACCCGGGCTGCCAGCCAAATTTTCAGAATTCCTCCCCATGCATCTTCAGATTTGTAATGAAACAACTCATGATCAAGTGCAGAGTGATCTAGTCGCACACTTGTGGGCGCGCCGAGCACACGAGGTTCTTATTCTCTAAAACTTATCGAAGTTTAATTTGAATTGGAATTGTTGTAATAACTATATTTTTTCCTATGTTTAAATTATTATTGGACTATGCAACATTTTTGTATATTTAGACATACTAAGAAAAATCGATAGGGCTGGCCGTTTGGGGGTGCTGTGATACGTCTCAAACGTATCTATAATTTTTTATGTTCCATGATGATATTATACCAATTGTTACATGTTTTACATCCACTTTATGTCACTTTTATACATTTTTTGGGACTAACCAATTAACAAGATGCCACAGTGCCAGTTCCTATTTTCTGCTGTTTTTGTATTCCAGAAAAGCTAGTCAGGAAATATTCTCGGAATTGGACGAAAATTTACGGAGGCACCTATTTTATCAGAAGACACATGGAGTCCAAAGGAGAGACGAAGAGGAACCAGGAGGGCCCCACACGCACCCTGGGCGCGGCCCCCTGCCTGCCGCGCCCTAGGGGCGTGTGGGCCCCTCGGGGCTCTCCAGCCGCCGCCCTTTCGCCTACTTATTCCCCCCGATGCGAAAACCCTAAACACCTGAGCCATATTCCACGAAAAGTTCCAGAAGCGCCGCCGTCGTCAACCCTAGCTCGGGAGGGTCCAGAACCTCTTCCCGGCACTCTGCCGAGAGGGGAATCATCACCGGAGGGCTCTACATCACCATGCCTGCCTCCGGAGTGATGCGTGAGTAGTTCATCCTTGGCCTACGGGTCCATAGCAGTAGCTAGATGTTGTCTCTCTCCACTTTGTGCCATCATGTTTAGATCTTGTGAGCTGCCTAACATGATCAAGATCATCTTATTGTAATGCTACATGTTGTGTTTGCTGGGATCCGATGAATATTGAATACTATGATCAAGTTGATTATTAATTTATGATACATGTTATTTATGATCTTGCATGCTTTCCGTTACTAGTAGATGCTTTGGCCAAGTAGATGCTTGTAACTCCAAGAGGGAGTATTTATGCTAGATAGTGGGTTCAGTATCCAGTAATCTGCGCGAGTGACAGCAACGCCTAAGGTTGTGGATGTGCTGTTGCTACTAGGGGTAACCTAACAATGTTATGTCCACGGTCATATGTATTTGTTTACTTTACGCACATTGCTTAATGCGATTATCTGTTGCTTGCAACTTAATACCGACGGGGAACACGGATGTCAACCTCAAGTGGATTATTAGTCATAGATGCGGTTGGATAACGGTCTATGTATTTTGTCGTAATGCCTAATTAAATATCATGGTAGTCATCTTATCATATATGTATGCATTGTCATGCGCTCAATATTTTATCAATTACCCAGCTGTAATTTGTTTACCCAACATGTTGTTTATATTATGGAGAGACACCACTAGTGAACTGTGGACCCCGGTCCATTCTTTTACATTGATTAAACCACAAAACTGCAAACAATTGTTCTCTTTTACTTTCTGCAATTAAATACTGCTTTCCACACATACGTTTAATCCTTTCTTTTCAGCAAGCCGGTGAGATTGACAATCTCACTGTTTCGTTGGGCAAAGTAGTTTGATTGTGTTGTGTGCAGATTCCACGTTGTGATCGAGTAACGGCGCCGCCAACAACCTTCTGAAGTGCTACTGCTGCCTACTGGTTCTATAACCTTGGTTTCATACTAAGGGAAAACTTGCTGCTGGACTACATCATACCTTCCTCTTGGGGTCTCCCAACGAACGTGTGTTTCACGTCATCAAGCAACTTTTTCTGGCGCCGTTGCCGGGGAGACAGCAGCTTCTGCAAGGGAGTTTCATGCTTCCAATCCTTTTACTTTGTTTTTTGTCTTGCTTAGTTTATTTTATTTTATCTTGTTTGCTTTTAATTATCAAAAACACAAAAAAATTAGTTACTTGCATCTAGTTTATTTTCTGTTTAGTTTCTGTTATTTCATCATGCTTCTCCCTAAGTATACTTTAAAAGACATATCTGTGGGTAGTGGGTCTATCATTGGAAGAGATAACATTGAGGAATTCTTTAGTCACATTAGTAGGCTTAAAGATTTTGAAGATAGATCCTTGGTGGAACTTGCCCCGAATTATGAAATTGCTACAGCTTCTCTAGTTCACATGTTGGAAGCTTGGTTTGTCAATCTTAGTCCTATAATGCAGCACATGTTTCTTAAACTTCACGATATGGAAGAAGGTGAAAAGAAAGATTTTGTTTTAGAAACCCTACTTAAAGAATTTGGTGATGTTGCTAGGGAAGCTAGAAAAGTTTTTATTCAATATAAGATGCTTGGGTATTGTATTGATGTTGTTAATACACTTGAAAAACTTGAAAAAGAGAGACTTAAGTACACTAAAGAAACCAATTGTGAGGGGAAGTTAAGATACCAATACCTTTTAAGCTTATAGGAATGCAGGAAGCACTAGAAAAGAATTTGATTGGATTGTTCCTAAAAACCATTTGATGAATATGATGAGCCTGAAAGTATTGAAAGGGGGCATTCCGAAACCTACATAGATAAGATACAATGCATTGTTGAGAAAACTTTCGATCTCTCTTTGGATGCTTCTACACTTGGTAATACTTGATGCATGCTTTGTGCCTAGCTAAAAGGCGTTAAAGAAAAGCGCTTATGGGAGGCAACCCATTATTTTTATTTTCTGCAATTTTTCTTTATTTGAGTCAAGGTGTTGTTTACTTCTGTAGCAACTCCTTTGTATCTTTACTTTTTCGCATTGTTATGCCAAGAGTAGCCTCTAATGATAAGATGATGCTAAATTTTGATTGCTGCGTAGAAACAGATTTCTGTTGTTCACTGTACGAAATTCCTAAAATCACCAGAAAGTGATTTAAATCTAAAAATATTTGTGCGTAATCTTTATGTATGTCTGAATCTTTCGTTAGTTCAAAGTTTTTCGATCTGAGCGTCGTAAATGCCTCGAAAAAATTCGTCTTTGCGGACTGTTCTGTTTTAGACAGATTATGCCTTTTATTTTGCATTCTCTCTTTTACTAGTGTTGAGTGGAATTCTTTTTTTGGGTGGAAGAGCTTCACATAACATCAGTGGCAGTAGCTAATGTTTAAAGTAACGAGTCATATTGCGTCTTTATAGAACATGTGAGTTTTTGAATATGCACTAACCCTCTAATGAGATTTGATTTGAGTTTGGTGTGACGGAAGTTTTCAAGGGTCAAGAGAGAAGAATGATATAATAGGATCAAGAAGAAGAGTGAAGAGCTTAAGCTTGGGGAGGCTCCCATGGATCTCCCCAGCATATTTCAAGAAGACTCAAGCGTCTAAGCTTGGGGATGCTCAAGGCATCCCCTTCTTCATCGGCAAAATTATCAGGTCATCTCTAGTGAAACTATATTTTTATTCTTTCACATCATATGTGCTGTTCTTGGAGCATCTGTGTGCTTTTATTTTCAGTATTTTTATTTTCATTTTGTAATCAACTTGATTGGACCCTAGCATTCTTGATTGGGAGAGAGACACCTCCGCTTTTTCATGAGAATACTCCTATTCTTCACTTAAATTTGTCGAGTATTCATATCTAGCGCTGTTCAGCTTTTAGCTCTTGTTTTCATGTATCTCTTGTCAGAGCTATTAGTTCTTTTTGAGAAAGTACTCTCTTGCTTCACTTATACTTGTTTAGAGAGTTATTGAAATAAATTGATTGGTGTTTGGTTGGAACAGAAAATGTTGTATGTGGTAAATGGTATAATGGAAAAAACTTGCATATTCTTGTAGATCACTAATTTGGATAATTTGATACTTGTCAATTGTTTTGAATTAACAAGTAGATCATGATTAAACTTTGCATCATGTAAGTTAAGCCCATTAGTGAAGAACTACCGTAAAGCTTGTTGAAATTTGGTTTGCATGAGTGGTATCTCTAAGGTCTAGATATTTTCTAATAAAAGGGTTTGGTTAACAAGGAAGACGGTGTGAAGTCTTATAATGTTTGCAATATGTTGGTCATGTAAAACTTGGTGTACTGGTTGATATTCTTGTTTGTTTACATAACCTTGCTAGCCTAAACTCTGTACTGAGAGGGAATGCTTCTCGTGCATCCAAATCCTTGAGCCAAAATCCATGCCATTTGTGTCCACCATAACTACCTATATGTGGTATTTCCTTGCCACTCCAAGTAAATTTTTCATGTGCTACCTTTAAATTATTCAAAATTGTTATTATTCCTTTTTGTGTCAATGTTTACTAGATCATGAGAAAGTAGTGGGTTATTCTTTATTCGACTTGTCAAACAGACTTTACCACCAGACTAGCGGTATATACATCCGCTTATCTATTAATTTTGCAAAAAGAGCTGGCAACGGGGTGCCCAGTCCCAATTAATTACAACTTTAACCGCTTAATTCTCTTCACATTTTGTCAACTGATTACTCAGCGAAACATCTGCATGTGTAAACAAAAGAGAAAGAGGGATGATCTGCCTTGCTGGTAGAAATAACGTCATTCATGGGAGCCGCTCTTAAAAGTCTGTTTGATAGGGAGAATACTGTTTTCATCCGCTACCATTCGTTGACAATTAACAAACACCTCTCAAAACTTAATTTTTATTCTCTGTATGATTTCGAAAACTAAAAAGCTCTAGCACATGATTTAATCCCTGCTCTAGCACAAAACTGCAAACAATTGTTCTCTTTTACTTTCTGCAATTAAATACTGCTTTCCACACCATACGTTTAATCCTTTGTTTTTCAGCAAGCCGGTGAGATTGACAACCTCACTGTTTCGTTGGGGCAAAGTAGTTTGATTGTGTTGTGTGCAGATTCCACGTTGGTGATCGAGTAACGCGCCGCCAACAACCTTCTGAAGTGCTACTGCTCCTACTGGTTCGATAACCTTGGTTGCATACTGAGGGAAAACTTGCTGCTGGACTACATCATACCTTCCTCTTGGGGTCTCCCAACGAACGTGTGTTCACATCATCATGCTGGTGCGGGCAGCACCCCGGAATGTGTCGGACAAGTGTCCGACACCCTAAAGCGGAAACATTTTGAGATGTGCCGGACAGATCTCCGGGGTGCCGTGGACATGTTGTAAGAGCATCTCCACCGGCGCTCCAAATAGAGCATCCAACAACTGTTTCAGACAAGTGCTATTGGGAGCGTCGTCATACCTTATCGGCTACTCGGAGCGGCTACCCCCACCGTGCCTCCCAATAGACACTCCCAATATTTTTTTTGATCAAAATACGCAAATAGCGTCGGTCAAGTTCAAATATCCAACCACAAAAGTGTCACCATGTCTGGGATCACATATTACAAACATCAAGTACGCATGGAAACCAAATGGCAGACGCGCGCGTTCTCCTCTATCTCCACATCTGCCCTGATCTCGGCCTCGCTCTCCCCTGATGGTTGTGGCGTTGGCCGACGGTGTTGTCTCCCCCGTCGTGCCCATAGCTGGCTCCGGCAGTAGAAGACCCATCTCAAGGGCGATGGGTAGGCCGAGATGCGCTGTTCAGAGATCACAAACCAAGCCCTCGTCGGCGGTGGGTAGATCGAGAGGTTGGCGGTCAAGCTCTTGAGTTTTCGTTCATATTTTTTACCACAAATTGCGACACCATGTAAGCGCCTTGATTCTTGCCGTGTCGGCGAGGATAAGAGTTGCTTGGCCTTCTCTTTCTCAACGGCGAGTGCCTCTTTCTCAACGGCGACGTCCTCTTTCTCCACATCGAGCTTCTAGTCATGCTTGTTCATCAAGGACGACCAAATTTCATTAATAGTGATTGCATTTTGCTTGGAGATATATGTGACATGTCGAGCCACTTGTCAAAGGTCGCTTGCACGGACACCCCATTCTTGTCGGCCCTTGCCTTCTTGTTTCCAGCAGGGCGTCCCTCCGAGGCGGCGAGGTAGTGATCTGGCCATGGGGACCCTTGCCGCTATTGAGATCGCGACGGGTATCTTCCCACTTCATGTTATATATTTTGAATCCTTACGAAGCAATGCATGAACATGAAGTCCTTTTCTTTGTTGTTGTCTCCATAAAACCTTAAAAGTGTACTTCAACTCATCCGCCATCGCCTTGCCACTCACTTTTCTTCCACGGATATGCTCAAGGTCATTGTGGAATGTTTTGCAATTCGCGTGTATGTTCTTCCACCTATGCGACCTGGCATGGTCATTGTGGTCCATGTGCACCTTGGCATAGTCACCGTATTTCTTAGTCTCGTTGAATTTCTCCTCGACCCTCTACCAATGCCGGTCATAGATTTGGTCAGCCTCGATGGAGTCGTTGGTCACTAGCTTCCATGCGTCACATAGGCACTCGTCCTCGGCAGTCTTCCACCTCTAGCCTTTAGTGCCTTTCTTCCTCGTCTGGCGTATCTTCCTCCTCCTCCATTTCATCTTCTTCTTCTTTCGGAGCACTAGTCCATGCGGTAACAACGGAACGGCTACCATCCTGGATCATTCCGGCCAAAATGGCCGAACCTTCAAGCTATTCGCAAGCAAGAATGCATACGTCGGCTCCATGGCACTCACAAAGACAAAACGAAAGAGGCATTGGACGTCAGGTTCATACCATGTTGGCGTCCTTTTCGTTAGGCATTGCGTTGAACACATCAGTCCCAACGCTTGTTCCAGCACCATCGCCGAGCATGCCAAAGAGGCATTGTCGACCACTCATATCGCTGTCTGATCGTGGTCGCTCTCTCGGCATGGCCGGCGAGTCGGAGAACGTGTGGTTGAGGTTGATGTCCAGGCTGCCTTGAACCCCGACATTCGGTGAGTCCGAGGCATGGTCGCTCACTCCAAACCCGGGGAGATATGTGTTCCTGAAGGCAGTTGCACCACCGCAATCGGTGAAGTAGGATGGGTTTGACGACGCGCCACCGCCATCGGTGAAGTAGATTGTGGTTGACGACGACACAGCCCCCGCCCGTTGGTGCTCTCTTGGCTTGCACCCGCGCCACTGCTGAGCGCAAGTGACACAGCCACAAGATCGTCGTCAACCTTCCTGGTGGCTGCATTGACGTGCCGCACTTTTTGTCGTTCATGAGCAATGATCGACGATCAAGCTCCACCATCCATGCCGCATCCGACATGTCTGTCGGCTGCACACGAGACTTGTGAGGAGCAACGTAGGCACCACAAGTATGCTTGGCGGGACACACCAGTGGCGGCGACGGTGACGGCGGGCCAACATGGAGCACCGAAGGTGGGAAGGCGGAACGAGGTGGACGGGAAAGGCGGGAGGTGGAAGAGCGAAAAATGAGTGGTGGAAGGGGAACGTGAAATAGACTTTGTTTGTGCCAATGACACACCGTCCCACCCGTCAGATCCGACGTGGCGTGGGTTGCTGCGGTTGCCGGCACTCTTAGTCCCCCTTATGGACGGGGCGTGGAGCGTGGTTGCCGGACAAGTTGTCTAGCCCGTCTGACAACTTTGCCGCTACTAGGGTAGTTGGTGGGGCCTTTTTTGTGCCAACACTCCCAACCTCTTTTCATCAATGGACTCCTAACGTCTATGAAGGAGTGTGGTTCGTTCGACAAATTATTGAGAGCGTCTGCGAAGATGTTGTAAGAGCATCTCCACTCACGACGCCAATAGGGCCGCCAATAGCCCTATGGGTCGCGCCAGACGTAAACTCTCACCCACTCGCGTGCGCCAATAGCGGGTTTACGTCCAGCGTGGCCCAATATTTCTTTCGGCACGCCAACTCACGCCTCTCCCCATTGGGAGTCTCTTGGGCACGCCAACGAAATTTCGCGCGATGCTCGGACGGGTGGGCTAGCCGTGTCCTAGACATATGAACCTAACCGCCCCGGTCAAACGCATGCCAGGCCGCGATCAACCATTGTCGGGAGCTCACGTCAGAGCAGCGCGACGACCCTAGTGGTATCTGGCCAACGTCGCTCACTACGAGGACGAGTTCTGCCGCCTCCACCTTGAGGAGATGACACGTGACGAGCCGGGGCCGGCGCCCACGGACAAGAACATCCTCGGGTGGCAGGCGTTCTAGGGCGTGCCGGAACGCACACTCCTGGCCGTCATGGCGCACATCCGTTGCTCGCTAAGAGGACTGGCTCTGCGTCGGCCTCCTCGTCGTGCTCGGTGTCTCGTCCTCCCGCTCACCGCGTGATGACGTGAAACACACGTTCGTTGGGAGACCCCAAGAGGAAGGTATGATGTAGTCAGCAGCAAGTTTTCCCTCAGAAAGAAACCAAGGTTATCGAACCAGTAGGAGCAGCAACTCTTCAGAAGGTTGTCAACGGCGCCAGAAAAATAGCTGTCGCAGGGAGTCTGGACTGTTGACGTGGAATCTGCACACAACACAATCAAACTACTTTGCCCCAACGAAACAGTGAGGTTGTCAATCTCACTGGCTTGCTGAAAACAAAGGATTAAACGTATGGTGTGGAAAATGAGTATTAAATTGCAGAGAATGAAAAAGGAACAGTT
This sequence comes from Poa pratensis, assembly GCA_947311845.1. Classification (NCBI taxonomy): domain Eukaryota; kingdom Viridiplantae; phylum Streptophyta; class Magnoliopsida; order Poales; family Poaceae; genus Poa; species Poa pratensis. The sequence continues at coordinate 46,817,895 of CAMZMU010000033.1, read as the reverse complement.
TGCAGTTTGTGGTTGTTTAATCAGTGTAAAAGAATGGACCGGGGTCCACAGTTCACTAGTGGTGTCTCTCCATAAAAGATAACTAACATGTTGGGTGAACAAATTACAGCTGGGCAATTGACGAATAGTGAGCGCATGACAATGCATATACATGACATGTTGACTACTATGATATTTAATTGGGCATTACGACATAATACATAGACCGTTATCCAACAGCATCTATGACTAATAATCCACCGCCGGGTTGTCATCCGAGTCCCCCGTTGGTATTAAGTTGCAAGCAACGGATAATTGCATTAAGTAAAGTGCGTAATGTAAACAAACACATATGCCGTGGACATAGCATCGTTAGGTTATCCCTAGTGGCAACAGCACATCCACAACCTTAGAACTTTCTGTCACTGTCCCAGGTTAAACGGAGACATGAACCCACTATCTAGCATAAATACTCTCTCTTGGAGTTACAAGCATCTACTTGGCCAAAGCATCTACGAGTAACGGAAAGCATGCAAGATCTTAAATAACATATAAGATAGATTGATAATCAACTTGACATAATATTCAATATTCATCGGATCCCAGCAAACACAACATGTAGCATTACAATAATATGATCTTGATCATGTAGGGCAGCTCACAAGATCTAAACATGATGGCACAAAGTGGAGAGACAACCATCTAGCTACTGCTATGGACCCGTAGTCCAAGGATGAACTACTCACGCATCACTCCGGAGGCAGGCATGGCGATGTAGAAGCCTCCGGTGACGATTCCCCTCTCCGGCAGGGTGCCGGGAAGAGGTTCTGAACCCTCCCGAGCTAGGGTTGACGACGGCGGCGTCTCTGGAACTTTTCGTGGATATTTGCTCAGGTACTTAGGGTTTTCGCGTCGGGGGGAATAAGTAGGCGAAAGGGCGGCGGCTGCGGACCCCCGAGGGGCCCACACCACCCTAGGGCGCGGCAGAGGGGGGCCCGCGCCCTAGGTGCGTGTGGCCTCCTGGTGGCCCTCCTCTGCTGCTCCTTCGCTCCGTCAGGCGTGTTCTGGAAAAATAGGCACCCCCGTGTAGTTTCGTCCAATTCCGAGAATATTTCCAGACTAGCTTTTCTGGAATACAAAAACAGCAGAAAACAGGAACTGGCACTTCGGCATCTTGTTAATAGGTTAGTCCCAAAAAATGTATAAAAGTGATATAAAGTAGATGCAAAACATGTAGCAATTGGTATAAAACAAGCATGGAACATCAAAAATTATAGATACGTTTGAGACGTATCAGCATCCCCAAGCTTAGTTCCTACTCGTCCTCGAGTAGGTAAACGATAAAAACAAATAATTTTTGAGGTGACATGCTACTATCATAATCTTGATCATATAATATTGCAAGGCACATGTAAATGAATGAAGTGATCCAAGTCAATGGTCTATAATTTGCTACAAATAGATAATGAGTAAACAATGAATCACACAAGCTAAACGTTTTCATGAATAGTACTTTCGAGACAAGCATCAAACAGTTTTGCATAAGTGTTAACTCATAAAGCAATAGTTTCTAACAAAAGGTATTTAATCAACACAAAGGAAGAATTTAGTTTCAGCATTTGCTTCAACTTTCAACATATTTATCTCATGGATATTGTCAACACAAAGTAGTATAACAAGTCCAATACATTGCATATAACGCATGTTGTAACAAAGTTGACACTAGTGTTTGCTTGTGGAAGACAGAAAGAATAGGAAAACTGACTCAACATAAAAGTAAAAGAAAGGCCCTTCGCAGAGGGAAGCAGGGATTAAATCATGTGCTAGAGCTTTTAGGTTTTTGAAAGCATATAGAGATTGCATAAAATATTTGATACTCCTCCCAACCTTGCTAACACAAGCCATGGCTAACCGAATCCTCGGGTGCCTTCCATCAATCACATACCATGGAGGAGTATCTATTTTTGAGAGGTGTTTGTTAATTGTCAACGAATGGTAGCGGGTGAGAACAGTATTCTACCTGTCGAACGGACTTTTAAGAGCGGCTCCCATGAAGGACGTTATTTCTACCAGCAAGGCAGATCATCCCTCTTTCTCTTTGGTTTACACACATTCAGGTATTTCACTGTTTGTCATTGCTTACTGATGAATCAGGGCAAAAGTGTGAAGAGAATTAATTGGTTAAAGTTGTAATTAATTGGGACTGGGCACCCCGTTGCCAGCTCTTTTTGCAAGTTATTGGATAAGCGGATGTATATGCCACTAGTCCAGGTGTAAAAGTCCACTCGACAAATAGAATAAAGAATAACCACACTAATTCCTCATGAGCTAGTAAACATTGACACAAAAAGGGAATAATAACATTTTGAATAATTTAAAGGTAGCACATGAAAAATTTACTTGGAGTGGCAAGGAAATACCACATATAGGTAGTTATGGTGGACACAAATGGCATGGATTTTGGCTCAAGGATTTGGATGCACGAGAAGCATTCCCTCTCAGTACAGAGTTTAGGCTAGCAAGGTTATGTAAGCAAACAAGAATATCAACCCGTACACCAAGTTTTATATGACAAACATATTGCAAACGTTATAAGACTTCATACCGTCTTCCTTGTTAACCAAACCCTGTTATTAGAAAATATCTAGACCTTAGAGGTACCACCGATGCAAACCAAATTTTCAACAAGCTTTACGGTAGTTCTTCACTAATAGGCTTAACTCATGTGATGCACAATTTAATCATGATCTACTTGTTAACTCAAAACAATTGACAAGCATCAAGTTATCCATTTTAGTGATCTACAAGATTAAGCAAGTTTTTCCTTATACCAATTACCACATGCAACATTTTCTGAACCAACCAAACACCAATCAATTTATTTCATCAACTCTCCAAACAAATATAAGTGAAGCAAGAGAGTACTTTCTACAAAAGAAAGCTAATAGCTCTGACAAGAGATACATGAAAACAAGAGCTAAAAGCTGAACAGCGCTAGATATGAATACTCAACAAATATAAGTGAAGAATAGGAGTATTCTCATGAAAAAGCGGAGCGTGTCTCTCTCCCAATCAAGAATGCTAGGGTCCAGTCAAGCTTTATTGAAAATAAAAGTGCAATACTGAAAATAAAAGCACACAGACGCTCCAAGAAAAGCACATATGATGTGAAAGAATTAAAATATAGTTTCACTAGAGATGACCTGATAATTTTGACGATGAAGAAGGGGATGCCTTGGGCATCCCCAAGCTTAGACGCTTGAGTCTTCTTGAAATATGCTGGGGAGATCCATGGGAGCCTCCCCAAGCTTAAGCTCTTCACTCTTCTTGATCCTATTATATCATCCTTCTCTCTTGACCCTTGAAAACTTCCGTCACACCAAACTCAAAGTAGATCTCATTAGAGGGTTAGTGCATAATCAAAAATTCACATGTTCTATAAAGACGCAATATGATTTGTTACTTTAAACATTAGCTACAGCCACTGATGTTATGTGAAGCTCTTCCACCCAAAAAAAATTTCACTCAACACTAGTAAAAGAGAGAATGCAAAAATAAAAAGGCATAATCTGTCTAAAACAGAACAGTCCGCAAAGACGAATTTTTTCGAGGCACTTACGACGCTCAGATCGAGAAACTCTGAACTAATGAAAGTTTCAGACATTCATAAAGATTACGCACAAAAATTTTCAGATTTAATTAACAATCTGGTGATTTTAGGAATTTCGTACAGTGAACAGCAAAAATCTGTTTCTGCGCAGCAATCAAAATTAAGCATCATCTTATCATTAGAGGCTACTCTTGGCACAACAATGCGAGAAAATAAAGATACAAAGGAGTTGCTACAGAAGTAAACAAACTCCTTGACTAATACTGAAAATAAAAGATAATGGGTTGCCTCCCAAAAGCGCTTTCTTTAATGCCTTTTAGCTAGGCATAGTGATTTTTATGATGCTCACATAAAGATGAGAGTTGAAACATAAAAGAGAGCATCAAGAGCATATATAAAACATGTTTAAATCTAACACTCTTCCTATGCATAGGAGCCTTGTAAGAAAACAAGTAAATGAAGCACAAAGTGACTAGCATAGGAAGACAAAACAAGTGCAACTTTAAAATTTTCAACATAAAGAGAGGAGACTTAATATTATTGTGATATATGAAACCGTGTCTCCCTCTCACATAATAACCAGTAGGTTTTAAAGAAACCATCATATAAAAGCAACACAAGAGAAAGCTCAAAACTTTCATGACAAAGAGAGGAAATTTAATAACATGAAGATTTCTATAACCATATTTTCCTCTCTCAAAATAATTTTCAGTAGCATCATGAATAGACTCAACAATATAATATCACATAAAACATTCTTATCATGATCTATAACATAATTTTTATTAAGCTCAGAAATAGTGGGGTTATCAAACCCACTTTTGACAATAATAGTATAATTAATATCATTAGGCAATATAGGACCATCATCAAGAGCATTATCATATATAATATTAGGGAGCACATTTTTCCTTTCTGCAATTTCCTCTTTTACTGAGTCAAGGAGGTTGTTTACTTCAAATTTATCAAAAGGAGATATTTCAATAGAATCATGACATTCAAAAGTATAGCATTCTTCCTCCTCCAAGCTTGGGGAACTAAAAATATCATTTTTATCAAAACCAACTTCCCCAAGCTTAGAGCTTTCCATGGCATTAGCAATAATGGTGTTCAAAGAATGTATGCTAATAACATTGCTACTATCATGATTGTTATGCAAATAAAGTTCCATAGGCTTTTTAATCTTCTCTTCGAACACTTCATGTCCCAACTCAAGATAAATTTCATAAAGCTCTCTCATGTTGTTTTCAGCCATAGGACTAGTTTCAAGGAAAGTAACCATTGATAGCAAGTAAAGAGCTAGACATAATAACTAAAAACAAAAAAAAACTAAATGCAAGTAACTAATTTTTTTGTGTTTTTGATAATTGAAAGCAAACAAGATAAAATAAAATAAACTAAGCAAGACAAAAACAAAGTAAAGAGATTGGAAGCGTGAAACTCCCCTTGCAGAAGACTGCTGTCTCCCCGGCAACGGCGCCAGAAAAATAGCTTGATGACGTGAAACACACGTTCGTTGGGAGACCCCAAGAGGAAGGTATGATGTAGTCAGCAGCAAGTTTTCCCTCAGAAAGAAACCAAGGTTATCGAACCAGTAGGAGCAGCAACTCTTCAGAAGGTTGTCAACGGCGCCAGAAAAATAGTGTCGCAGGGAGTCTGGACTGTTGACGTGGAATCTGCACACAACACAATCAAACTACTTTGCCCCAACGAAACAGTGAGGTTGTCAATCTCACTGGCTTGCTGAAAACAAAGGATTAAACGTATGGTGTGGAAAATGAGTATTAAATTGCAGAGAATGAAAAAGGAACAGTTTGCAGTTTGTGGTTGTTTAATCAGTGTAAAAGAATGGACCGGGGTCCACAGTTCACTAGTGGTGTCTCTCCATAAAAGATAACTAACATGTTGGGTGAACAAATTACAGCTGGGCAATTGACGAATAGTGAGCGCATGACAATGCATATACATGACATGTTGACTACTATGATATTTAATTGGGCATTACGACATAATACATAGACGTTATCCAACAGCATCTATGACTAATAATCCACCGCCGGGTTGTCATCCGAGTCCCCCGTTGGTATTAAGTTGCAAGCAACGGATAATTGCATTAAGTAAAGTGCGTAATGTAAACAAACACATATGCCCGTGGACATAGCATCGTTAGGTTATCCCTAGTGGCAACAGCACATCCACAACCTTAGAACTTTCTGTCACTGTCCCAGGTTAAACGGAGACATGAACCCACTATCTAGCATAAATACTCTCTCTTGGAGTTACAAGCATCTACTTGGCCAAAGCATCTACGAGTAACGGAAAGCATGCAAGATCTTAAATAACATATAAGATAGATTGATAATCAACTTGACATAATATTCAATATTCATCGGATCCCAGCAAACACAACATGTAGCATTACAATAATATGATCTTGATCATGTAGGGCAGCTCACAAGATCTAAACATGATGGCACAAAGTGGAGAGACAACCATCTAGCTACTGCTATGGACCCGTAGTCCAAGGATGAACTACTCACGCATCACTCCGGAGGCAGGCATGGCGATGTAGAAGCCTCCGGTGACGATTCCCCTCTCCGGCAGGGTGCCGGGAAGAGGTTCTGAACCCTCCCGAGCTAGGGTTGACGACGGCGGCGTCTCTGGATCTTTTCGTGGATATTTGCTCAGGTACTTAGGGTTTTCGCGTCGGGGGGAATAAGTAGGCGAAAGGGCGGCGGCTGCGGACCCCCGAGGGCCCACACCACCCAGGGCGCGGCAGAGGGGGGCCCGCGCCCTAGGTGCGTGTGGCCTCCTGGTGGCCCTCCTCTGCTGCTCCTTCGCTCCGTCAGGCGTGTTCTGGAAAAATAGGACCCCCGTGTAGTTTCGTCCAATTCCGAGAATATTTCCAGACTAGCTTTTCTGGAATACAAAAACAGCAGAAAACAGGAACTGGCACTTCGGCATCTTGTTAATAGGTTAGTCCCAAAAAATGTATAAAAGTGATATAAAGTAGATGCAAAACATGTAGCAATTGGTATAAAACAAGCATGGAACATCAAAAATTATAGATACGTTTGAGATGTATCACCGCGCATGTTTGTTTGTTTCAAACTCCGATTCAAACAGGAGGAGTACGCCATGCTAATGTGCCTTGGATGATCCACATCTTCGCGTTAGGCGCTGATGAGCACATTGAACTAGCTCCCCTTCTCAGGGTCAAGGCCGAGGAGGACACGGCGCCGTGCCGTCGCACCGGGAGCAGCCGCGACATATCCATCGCGAGCCGCGTGCTCCTCCACCAGCGTCGAAGAAGGTGAAGACGGCGCCGGCGCCGAAGATGAGCTCCCTCCACCTTTCCATGATGTGGTTACATGAGAGCCTGCGCGACCCGCACGTCGACCCGGGAGTTCCTGGTGCTCCATGTCGCCATGGAGGAGTCCAGAAACATTTTCCCCCAATCTCCATGGAGGACGTCTACGCGTGGTCGTTACGCGAGCATGTTGCCACCGGGACCCCTTCTTCGACCTCACTGGCGTCGACGACGGTGCAGGGCCCAACGGGGTGAAGGAGGAGGACGACAACGACAACGGCGCAGGGCCCAGCGGCAGGATCAAGGAGGACAGCTGGAAGACTACAAGCCGTTTTCTGGCTACAGTAGATTAGGCTTATTTTGAGTTTATCTAAATTTCGTTCAAACTTGTAAAAGTTCTTAAAAAGTTGAATGAACTCTATCAAGTTTCGTATTTAAACGTTGTTTAAAAAAACGGAGAAGTTTTAAGAAACTTCTTTGTTTCAACTTGCAAAAGAGAGGAGGAGGGAGAGGGAGACCATGGAAAGACGCGCAGGAAGGAAGCTAACCTGCCTGTCCCTCTCCGATTCCGCCGCACCTGACCGGGATTCCTCCGTTGCGACCACCCCACGCGTCCGATCCTGATCCAACGGCTGCGGCTAATCTCTTCACGTGCCAACCATCTTCGGATCTGACCCGACCCGACCCGACCTTTCCTAACCCGTCGTCCTCCTCCTGAACTTTCCACCCATTTCGGCATTTTTCCTCTCCCTCCCTCCCTCCGGTCCGGCTTCCCGTCATTCCTCTGCACGAATCCGAGCACCGCGAGCGAGGGCGCATGCTGTAGAACCTAGGGTTTTCTTCGCTTCCGTCTCAGGTGAGATGATTACTTCGATCAGTACGTATATGAGCCTTACTTTTCTGTTTCTGAATGTTGCTATGTATTTTGCGTTCTACTTCTCGGAATCCTTTGTCGGTGGTACTTGGGGCGATTGTGGTGTTTATTGTCGGTTCGTGATGCTAGATCTAAGCCGCGAATCCGTCCGCACGCTTCCTCTCTCTCCCTCTTGTCTTTGGAAATAATTTATGCGTTGTTGGTCGTTTTGGGACGAGATCCACCCAGTTAGTATCTCCAAGGTTTGGGAGTATTAGTTGTTGTTCGAATCGATTAGTTCTTGCTGTGCTAGCCTGAGATGTTAATTTTGGTGATTACTTAACCAGATAATAATTGGTAGTAGTATTTAATCGGCAACGCTGCGCACAATTTGGCCCCAACATGGGGATGCGACACTTTTACCTCCCCACGAAAGGTAGGATTGTAGCTTGCAGTTGTTTAACACAAAGTTTGCTGTACTCTCTGGGAATGTTCGCTGGAAGATTCTGTGCACAAGTAGTAAGGATGTATCCTCATGCTCTTACATTGGCCAGCTTCGAAGGGCATGCTAGCTCATCTTTGGATGCCTCATCAAATGACCTTCTTTTTGAATGATAAAACCATCCTAACTGCATGTGACTCATATGCCATTTGTCCTTTCTTTGAAGGTTGCCTTGTCAGCCACTACAGGTGTCATCTCCGTATTATTTATTGCGGAGGGGTGAACAAACTAAGTCTGTCAACTGGTTACACCAAGAAAATACGAGTGGCTTGTTGAAGGATTATGCCATATATTTGTAAGAGGGTTTTATACCTTTTTGACTCATGGGCGACTGGGTTATAGGAGCGTTGATCAACATTGTGGGCAGTGTTGCCATAAATTTCGGCACCAACCTTCTCAAATTGGGCCATGATCAGGTGGGTATTACATAGTTGCTTGTTATTTACATATCTACTTTACTCCAATGAATTAAGCCTGTTGTTTACCAATACCATATGGCATGTAACCTTTTTCTCAAATTTCGTATTGATAAACTTGCACTGGGATTTGCTTGCTCAAGTTCTCGTGAGCAAGTTGTCTTCAGTAGCTTGCCTCTTACTTGAAACAATCAGACAACATGGAATATATTGCACGACGTTACAAGCCAATATTTGATAATTCTGTAGCTCATTCTTTCTGCAGGCATCTGCCTATTTACCTTTCGGTCTTATCTGGGCATATCGTTTTACTACTGTGCCAAACATTCTATGAAAGAAAAGGCTTCTAGAATTATGTGTGAAGATTCTTTCTTCTTTTATTTTTCAGAGAGAAAAGCTCTGCGCAAATAACAATAATCAAGGCAATGGCAAATTCATCCCGAAATCAGTTATATATTTCCAGACTTGGAGAATAGGCAAGGCTGTCTGATAAAGCATATTTTATCATTCTTGTATTTGATAAAATGGTTGGAATCTGCCACATCTAATACTATAAAACTGCATCCAGGTATACTCTTTTTCGCTGTGGGGAACTGCCTAAACTTCATGTCCTTTGCATATGCCGCACAGGTTTGATTAGTACCTTCGTCTTTGAAGAAAATTTAGTTAACATGGAAGAATAAGAAATGATATGGATGCGAATAGACTATATTATGTGCACTAGTGCATATGTAACTTGAACAGTAAAGGCCTTCTAGGAATTGTAGTTTCTCCGCATTGCTCTAGTCAGTTTAATTGTAATCTTGGCTTGTTGCTACTTGTTGGTTCTTCCAGTTCACCTATCGCTCGACTTCGCTGCATATATTGGTCTTCTTATTTTAGAACAGTAGATCTAATTAATTCCACTTTATCACGTACTTTATATCCATTTCCAGTCCAGTGCCCTGGCCCAGGTGGTTTGGTTAACAATTGTTTGTGTAATTTTGCTGCAGTCACTTCTTGCAGCTCTTGGATCAATTCAGTTTGTATCCAATATTGCATTTGCCTACGTTGTATTGAACAAGACCATTTCAGTGAAGTATGTATATTTAACTTGTTGAGATTACATGAATGAATGCCAGAACAAGTACATGTAATCATGATAGAAGACTAATTAGGACTTTACTCTACTTTTCAGAGTCATGGTAGCCACAACTTTTATTGTCTTTGGCAATGTCTTCTTAGTTTCCTTCGGGAATCATCAATCTCCTGGTACGAGCTGTTTAATACATTATTTATGCTACATATTGATCATCCTAGAGCTAGTAACTAGTCAAAAAATAGTTTTTTTCTTTTTTTGTTCCGGCATGCTTCTATTGCTTACATGCAAACTGTAAATCATAGCCTCTGAAAGGTGAACCTTGACTGTAACATATACTAGTATGAAGCTTAGCTGTAAGCCTGCAGCTTAATGTTCATATGTGTTTTAACTTTTAACTTCTAAGTAATTTGTCTGATTACATAATCATATTGACAGTTTATACTCCGGAGCAGTTGATCGCAAAATACAGCAATCTGGTGTTTGTTCTGTATTGCATGTCATTGGTCTTTGTTGTTGCACTTAACCAATATCTCTATAGGTGAGATCTTTTTCATACGGCCTAGCCTCTTCAGATACATTGATTATGCCGTTTCTTACCTGTTAAAAATCTCTGTTGCAGAAGTGGAGAAACAATTCTTTCAGATAATGCAAAAGACACGGGCACATATTGGCGAACGTTGCTGCCTTTTTCTTACGCTATTGTATCGGGTGCTGTTGGATCTTGCTCTGTCTTGTTTGCGAAATCATTGTAGGTTCGGCCGACCTCTATGCATATGGCATGCTCGTCCTGTTTGCCTTATTTGATTCTGAGTTTCTGACTAGCATACAATATTTTCCTCCTTTGTTTGGTTACTGTCTAGGTCTAACATGTTGAGGCTGACGATGAGCAGCCGATACCAATTCCACAGCTGGTTCACGTACTCTATTCTTCTGTCATTTCTCTGTACAGCTGGATTTTGGGTAATGAATTGCACATACTCAGCTAATACATGATTCTGAGACTACTACACATTTTATTGTGATTTATATTGTTGTGTAATCCAACTCTTCTGTGGCACAGATGGCGAGACTGAATGAGGGGCTGTCTCTGTTTGATGCAATACTAATTGTCCCAATGTTTCAGATTGCATGGACTTTCTTCTCTATTTGTACAGGTTTTGTTTACTTTCAAGAGTATCAAGTAAGTTCCAGTTCGTGAATTGTTTTGATGGCTGAATCTTGTGTTGCTCTGCATTTGGTGTAAGCATCCTTGGGTGCTTACAAAAATAACTACCACCATTAGGATAGCTGGATGGCACAGGGAATGAATAACAAACAAGTGACGTGAGATTGATAAAGTTTATTCTTGCTAATTAAGTCGATAGATTAATTAATACATGTCGGTGCCCCATCTGCAGAAAGAAATTACTTGGCCCTTACGAACAGATCTTATCTCTAATTCTGCCTCTGAGTTCCCATTCGAACATTATGCTGTATTTATTGACTATTGTCTAATATAACCACTATAAACGCAACACACATAACATTTGGCTTGCCTTCTTAGGTATTTGATACACTCAGGATAATGATGTTCATATTGGGCATGACATTTGTCTTCATAGGCATATCCTTGCTAGCACCTGATGACAGTAAAGGTTAGAGCACTTGGCAAAAGTTAATTTCATGTGCTTTTACATAAATAAGTCAATACATTGTTTTGACTCTCAAAATTCTCAGTAGCTGACATCACAGATGGCACTGGTGCTACCCAGGGCTCTACAATTGATTTGAACAGGTTCTTGTTGCTATCTCTTTCCACTAGCAGATATCTGGCTTAATCTTATGCTTCATTAGTTCGTTGCAGTTTACAGTGAATGACTTTTACATTGGCTTTCAGTGAAGGGCATGTCTCAGGGAATTGCAGGCCCAGAAAGTTACAGATGGAGGTGACAGAAGTAGATGATACAGACTCATTCTCGACCTCAGTAAAAGTGAAAGCTAAACGCATACTCTCGAGGGCGAAGGTGTCCTTTATTTCTGGATCCAATCATTCTGTTGCCTTGATGCAGGTATACCGTTCTCATGTGATCTTGTTTGCAGTCGGCTTGCTCCATGTCACTTGGCCTTGGAGAGGAGACCATCAGCGCTTCTTCGGTGCTTGCAATGCCAATGGTTTCCTCAAGAACAACAGGGTTTAGAGGAATCGGAACTGACCGATCAAAGTACATTCCTTTGCGGTCCACCGATTGGGATAATCTGTAGTTGGTAATGTTCTATAGATACACAACACAGATGTTTTTACTTAATATATTGCGAAGTGGATGGCGGAATTATTTTTTTCTTTTCCAGGGTAACTGTCTGCTGTGCGTTATACTAGTTAGTTGTAACATGAGTGTATAGTTCCAGCATTTCCCCTTGAAACATTGTCCATAGCCGTGTTGTAATTGTTCGTAACAGCTGCCTACACGACTTGTATAAACTCTTCAACTTCCTTGAGGCATTCCCGAGTGTTGATCTCCATAGTCTTCGAGAGCCTTCAATGTAGCGGATCTTGTTGAGTTGAAGTCTAGGTGTTGATTTGATGAATATGTAAACAAAAATTGTCTTGTCTTGTCTCCTTTGTTCTCCTACAAATTGAGTTGTATCCACCAATAAGGGTCATTTGAAATGAGGAAAATAGCCTACTATGTTCCTGGGAACTGTAGTAGGTGAAGCACTGACTGCATTCAGTTAACATTCATTTCTGCATAGTGGCTATTTCCTGGATCATTTCCATTCAATTTCCTTGCCAATTGTCTTATCTTGTTAATCCAAAGTCTCTGAACCTAGAAATACATACATTTTGCTATTTGATACCTGTTTCAGAACTAGAACTTGCAATCTCTGTATGCAGAAACTGGAATGAATCCAATATGTCTGAACTGTTGTGTTTTCAGAACTGAGCACAGTTCATTTTCATGTTATTATCGTTTTTCATCATATTTGCTTTACTTGGGGACAAGCAAAGGTTCGGGTGTGGGGGTTTGATCACTCTAATTTATATGCACTTATTTGAACCCTAAAACCCTAAACCTTATCTAAATTCAGAAGGTTCAGAAATGATTTTTAGCTACACTTTACAGCATTGACTGTCTTTTGCAGGACAGTGTGCAAAGGCACACTCTTCAGAAGTTATCCATGCTCTTCCACAGAAGTTACCCAAGCTCTAGCAAGAAGTGACCCAGGCAAAAAGCAGAGAGTGACCCGAGTAGATTAGAAGAGAAAGTTTGAACAAGCAAAAGGATGATATCAACTTGGAGAGGAAGTAAAGCAAAAAGGTGGAAAGGGGGACACCCCATGTGCACTGTGAGCTGTGGATGAAGGGGGGAAGCTTCCCTCTCCAGCAACTCGCAAGACCTCACCACCAAAAGGGAAAAAGTGTATAAAGCCACCACCAAGGCCACCTCCTGGACCATACCATCTCCCATCCATCCACTCCACTTTCGGCCACCACACCACACTTTCCACCAACCACCAAGAACAGCAAGAACAGCAAGAAAGGCAAGAAGAAGAAGAAGAAGAAGAAGAAGAAGAAGAAGAAGAAGAAGAAGAAGAAGAAGAACATGGAGATAAGGAGGAGAAGCCCAAGGCCATGGTGAACTGAAGCTCATGATCTGCATCTGCCCCTGTCTGCTTCCCTGCTTCCCCTGCTTCTGCATCCACCCTTGTCTACACCTCTGCTTCCCCTGCTTCGACAAGCTTTAGTGAAGAACAGCCAAGGCTAATCTCTCCAATCCTCTGTGTAAACTGTTTAGAAACTAGTAGATCATCCATCTGTGTGTAGAGCTTGTTGGATTTGGTTGTGATAGTGAATTGGGTGACACAATTCAGTGCTATTTCTGAATCCTGCATGTTTATGCCTGTGGTGTTTCATCTGTGACTGATTTGAAATCCAGTGCATGTTTGTGTGTTGCAACCTCTTCCTTAGCCCAACTTTGCTAGTTCTCTTGCCTGACAAGCAAGATCCTGCCCTTCTCTTTTTCTGACTGCTTGATCTGTTTAAATCCTGCTAAAACCCTGCTTTTCTTCAGTAAAAACCCAACCTTTCGAATTTGGCTTAGCTTCTGGAAACAAAGAGCACTAATAATTTGATCCATGAGGAGAGAACGACATAAACCCCCCTAAAACTCGACATATCAGTTACATAAGCAACACTTTGAACAACTCATGACATGTGTGTCACCAATTGAAAATCACCTGGGTATCAAGGCATGCATGGAAAATCCATCATCAAACTGGTGGCTTGGGATAGAGTTTGTAGACCAAAAAGCTGCGCATGCCTTGGTGTGTTGAACCTAAAAATATAGAATGAAGCTCTGCTTTTGAAGTTCCTGGATAAATTTTATAATAGACCAGACACACCTTGTCACCTTGGGTTACCCTTCTTTGGTATTCATGTTACACTGGAAAAGTGCCTGCTATGGGCCCTTGTGGTTCTTTCTGGTGGAGAATTGTATTCAAACTCAGTCCTACCTTTAGAGATATTGCCTATTGCAAAGTGGGTAATGTAACTTCAGTCCTTATGTGGAAACATGTATGGCTTGATTCACCAGCCAGTGGAAACTATTAAAGAGCTTTCTCTTTCTGCAACAATGAAGATATCTCAGTAAGGTTGTTTATGACTGCATCCTCTCTGGCCAGAACATCCACCTTCATCTATCTCCTGAAGCTTTGAAAGAAGTTCGACATTTACAACAAGAATCTCTGCAGATGCCTTTTGCACCAAGATGATAAAGACCAATGGAGTTACCCATGGGGGCATAAATACACACCAAGAAAGTTTTATCATTACCGTCTTAGAAACATCATCCCACATGAAGCCTTCAAATGGATTTAGAAGTCCAAGTGTACTCCGAAAATAAAGTTCTTCTGCAGGCTCCTATTTTCAGATAGGCTGAACACCAGGAATATTTGAGAGTGGTCGCAATGAATTGTCACTTCAAAAGAGATGGGGTTCATCCAATCAATGTGTAGCAACTTCGTTGGCTCCTACGAACATGTTGTTGGCCACCCCATGAGTGGCATTGGGGTCAAGGACTTGGTATGTTTTCCTTTCACTTCTCCGTCCATTCTTGTTCTTATTCCTTTCATCCAAAGTGGCAAGTTCGTTGGCTCCTACATATGAACATGTCTCATTCTTTTTGATTTTATCTCTCAAATAGGCGTCTCAAGCATTGGAAACCTTCAAAAACCAACATGGGGGCAAGTCATTTACCTTGATCCATTGTTGGAATGAAACTAAAAATTATCCAAAGTGGACATAAGTCATGGCGTCATCCCGAAGAGGTGGGGTGAACCGGCCGTCGAGCAAGAAGCCCCAAGTGAGAAGAGGCCTAGGTTGAGGACCAACACCAAGATAGAGGCGAAGCGTGATGCTTCGACAATTGCCTTGCAAGAAACCTTGAAGGGGTTCATATCCCAAAAGGATAAGACAAGTAAGAAGAAGGAAGAGAGGGAAGAGATAAAGCGTCGGGAGAGAGAGGAGCACTCGAAGAACTTGTTGGAAATATAAAAAGAGGAATCTCGAGATCGATAAGAAAATACCCACTCTACAACCGTTGAAGTGAAGTCAAAGGCCAAGGAGGTTGAGATCGCCCTCTTCACCAAGAAGTACCGGATCATGAGACGACTGACTTTGAGGACCTTGATCCCGAAGAAAAGGGTTTGGTTTGCAACGAAGCAAAGTTATACACACAACGAGATGACTGATCATTTCAATTGTGTGTTGTGCATGATGTACGGCCGGGCAAGTGTGGGCCTTGTGTGATTTTCTGGTACAATGTTGTATGCCGGCATGGCATGATATTTTTTTTTTGGTACTATAAAAAATAACAAGTTATGTTTGCAAGATATATATGCTACTTCCTCCGATCCAGAATAAGATTCGGAACTTGTACCTACCATCTGTACTACCCACGTTGAATTCTCACGAACCTTTTATTGGACCGGAGGGAGTAGCTTAATTTTGGTGAAATATGGCGAATGATCAAAAGAAAGGAGAAAAAACGGATAGAACCTGCCAAATGGGTCACCGCGTTGCGTGTAGTATAGCCAAAAAAGACCGAACATGGATGGACAAAATCCGAACCCTAATTGTGCCTGCAGGTTGGCTCGACGGGTTGGAGTTGCGCTAGTCCACCTGGTTCTCGTCTCTACGGATGAGATACCGGAAGAGTGACCGTTGCAACTCGTAAGCACCACGCAGGATGTATGCTTAACTAACAAGCTCATCCATCCATCCATCCATCCAATGCAAAACGCCGTCGTCACTGCTCACGAAAAGTGGTGCTGATTGCTGTAGCAGCATGCCGGTGCGGTGTGCTCTGTGAGCACATACGTACTCCAAGCTACCGGGAGCCCATTCGCCACACGCGGGAACGTGCAATTTCGACACGTCCGGATGCGGAGGCAGAAGCTTCCGGTCTGCACACACACACGCACGGCCGGAGCTCGTCGGCCACGTTGCGGACGGAGGGGATGTCGATGTGGGGGTGGTGTTTCTCCACGCCTGTAGGGCGAGCGTGACAGGTAACGACGCTGCGCCCTACGGAACGCTGACCATCGGGCCCCATGCGCGTGAGCGAAGTGTGTAAGGAGACTATTCCCTTACCGTCCACGTGAGCTCGCGCGGCGCTGCACGGCACGGCAGCCCGGAAACGGCCGAAACAGCGGCCAAACCACGAGGCCGCCGATCCGCCACGCCTTTTGACCGCGCCGCGCGGGGAGGTGGTGGCGTGCGGAGAGAGCCGGCGCGGGAGAATGGCGAGCACCTCGCCTCGACGCAACGCAACGCAGGTGAAACCAAAATCACCGATCCCTTTCCTCCCCAACTCTTTCCTTGCGTGCTTCCTTCCCCTGCCGAGCGGCCGATACTTCCTCTTATACCCGCCTCGCTCTTCCTCCTCTTCGTCGCAGTGCTCATTCATTTTAGCTCACCCACCAAAGCCTCCACCTCCAATTTATTTAGTAACCAGATACACACACACGTAGTAGCAGTAGACTGATACCATTACTTACAAGTGTCGTGTCGAGCACACGCGACGTTTTCTTTTTTGTCATTCCATCCGAGATTTGGAGGAGCGTCTCTCCGTCCGACAGATCGATCATCACGGGAACGCCAAATTCGTTGCTTCGGTGATCCACCATGGAGGTCTGCTGCTGCTCCACCTCCGCGTGCGTCCTCGCCGGGGATCGCGTCGGAAGGAGGTTCGCCGCACCGGCGCCTTCGGCGGCGCGATACTGGGGCGGGAGGTCCGTGGTGCTTGCCCACCCGCTGCGCCCGGCCGCCGCGAGGCCCGCGCAGCCCGCCACGCGTCGGGCGCGCCGCCGGATTACAGCCGTCTTCGAGCGCTTCACGGAGCGGGCCGTCAAGGCGGTGGTGCTCTCCCAGAGGGAGGCAAAGGGGCTAGGGGAGGGCGCCGTGGCGCCGCGCCACATGCTGCTGGGTCTCGTCGCGGAGGACCGCTCCGCCGGAGGCTTCCTCTCCTCGGGGATCAGCATCGAGCGCGCGCGCGAGGAGTGCCGCAGCATCGGCGACCAGGACGCGGGGCCACCGACGCCGCCTCCGGCCTCGGGGCTGGACACGGACGTGCCCTTCTCCGGGGGCTGCAAACGGGTCTTTGAGGTCGCCGTCGAGTTGTCCAGGAACATGGGATGCAGCTTCATCTCCCCGGAGCACCTCGCCATTCGCTCTTCACTCTCGAAGATCCCACCACCAACAATCTCCTCAGAAGGTAGGAATTTTATTTATTCCTCGCCCCAATTGTTCATTCTATTCCATCATCCATTTTGGTGCTATTTGCTGGTCAAATATCCACCTGTACAGCCAATCGGTATATCATATTCTGAGAGAATCTAGTTAATGCATGTTTCCTTATAGGAACAGGACATCACTCCAATTTCCCTTTTAGAAAAACGGTAGCACATACACTTAGGCTTATTTGGCACCAAAGTTTTTCTAAAACTGAAGTATTCTAATACGATAGTATTTGAGTGCGTTACATAATAATATTTCAGTTTCGGAAAAATAGGTCCAGAGTTGTTTTTCCAATACTTCAAAAAAGTTTTGAGAGATACTGAAGTATTAATACTAAAGTATTTAGTCACAGCCAAACGCATCAAAGTATTTAAAATTATGATATTTTAAGAAACTGTAATATAATTGAAATACTTCAAAAATACTTTGATACCAAACTAGGCCACTCCCTATTAGCCCTTTCGACAGACTCAGCCAGCCAGCAGATCTTGTGAGGTTAATAAACTCATCAGAGGCGCCTCGCTCCAAATTTATGACCCGTAAGTGTACAAATAGTAAATACTCCCTTCGTTCCTAAATGTAAGACTTTTTAGTACGTTTTGGCCCACATGTATTTAGACATGTTTTAATACAAGATTCACATGAATTTTACACTAAAACATGTCTAGATACATGTATGTCAAAAAAATAAAGTCTTATATTTAGAAATGGAGAGAGTACTTAGTAGTACTACCCACAGAAGTTAACTTCGATAAAAACCCGTTAGTGTACAAATAGTAATACTACACACATCAGTTAACATTGATAAAACCAAGGTACCATGGTTCCATGCACTAGCCAACCCAAACAAAACTCTGAACTGATGGAAAGGGATAGTCTAATCCATATAAACTGTCACATCCCCTCTCATGTGTGACGTGGAGAGGTCAACACATTCAATCGGAAGGAAGAGAGCGGCGGCCAACGCACGAGTCTTAGAGGTATGGGTCAAGAGGCCTATACGTGGACGGGGTTACGAAAACTTTTCTGTGAAAATCAGGACTCAAACTCGACACTCGATTCTGATACCATGTCTAAACAAGCAAAAATCAGCAATCTTAGAATAAACTTCGAAATCAAGGACTCAAACTCGAGACCCTAGTCTATGATACCATGTCAAGTTTCAACAATCATAAGTCTGAGCTAATAGAATGAGATAGAGAACCCAGAGATACACTTTATCATCCACTCACGTGTGACTCGGGAAAGGAGTGCAAACACATGCAAACCGGAGGAGAGCGACGGCGCACGAATCTCACATATGACTCAAGAGGCCCATACGATAAAGAGGGGGAAACACCAAATTTTGCATAACGCGGAAAAAGGACTCGAAAACATGTCATGTTTAATGCACTAGCAAAGGCCATGAAAAATCCAAACCCAAAGAAGGCCTAGACAATTAACATATACATTTCAACACCCTCTATAGCGTGTGACATGGAAAGTCTAACACGTGAAAAGGAGGAGAGGCATGGCGGGCCATCTCACGTATGACATAAGAGGCCTATAAGTGGACAAAGAGGGAGCAACCAAACTTTTAGAATAAATTACGAAAACCAGACCTCAAACTCAAGACACTATATTCTGGCACCATGTCATGTTTCATACACTAGCCAACTCAACCAAAAGTTTGGACTGCTGGTTGCGTTCGCTAATGCATGAAGCTTGACATAGTATTATAGCTCAGAATCATAAGTCTAAACTAATAGAAAGGGATAGAGAACCTAGAGATAGACTATCATCCACTCACGTGTGACTCAAGAAGGGAGTGCCAACACGTGCAAACGTGAGGAGAGCGGCATCACGCGAATCTCAGGTATGACTCAAAGAGGCCCATACGTGGATAAAGGAGGAGGAGGGGGGAATACCAAATTTTGCATAACGCGGAAAAAGGACTCGAACATGTCATGTTTAATGCACTAGTGAAGGCAATGAAAAATCCAAACCGGTAGAAAAGCCTATGCAATTAACATATACTCCCTTCGTATCAAAATATAAGACTTTATAGCCTTTTTCTGCACACATGTATCTAGACATGTTTTAGTGCAAGGTTTATAACACCTATCGCGTGTGACGCGGAAAGTCAACATGTGAAAGGAGGAGAGGGATGGCGGCCCATCTCACGTATGACATGAAAGGCCTATACTATTATGAAAATCAAAACTCAAACTCGAGACACTATATTCTGGTACCATGTCATGTTTCATACACTAGTCAACGCAACCAAAAGTTTGGACTGCTGGTTGCGTTGGCTAATGCATGAAGCTTGACATGGTATTAGATCCCAGAATCTCGAGTTCAAAGTCCCGATTTCATAATTTGTTTAACAATTATCGTTTCCCCTCTTTGCGTCCAACGTATATGCCTCACGCACTAGCCAACGCAATCAACAGCCCGAATTGATGGAAAGGTTAGTGCAATACTCATATACACTTCAACACCGCGTCACATGTGATTTGGAAAGTCGACATGTGAATAGAAGAAAAACAATCTCACGTATGGCAGAAGGGGGCTATTCGTGGACACGCAAGGGGGAAACCACATTTTTAAATAAATTGCAAAAGTCAAGGACTCGAACTTGAGACTTTGGGCTCTGATACAATGTCATGTTTCATGCACTAGTCAACGCAATCAAAAGTACGAACTAATGAAACTTAAGGAAAGGGCTAGTGCAATTCATATATACTGTAACACCCGGTGTCACGTGTGACTCGGAGAGGCCAATACCAATAGGTGCAAGTCTGAGAGGTATGGCTCAAGAGGCCTATGCATGGAGACAAAGGGGTGTTAAAGTCTATGTGAATTGCCTAGTTCTTTCCCGTCAGTTTGGATTTTTTATTGCATTTGCTAGTACATGAAACAGGAGAGTTTTGTAGGATCATTTTGTATGTTCAAAAGATAGTACTCTTCTCCTTTCCACCATTTGTGCCATCATCGATGACACTTATCAAAACAATCACTACATTTTTTTTTGTAGCCTGGGAGCGGATCCGAGTCAGCTGGCATCAGTTGCACTCACACGACTCCAAGGGGAGCTTGCAAAAGATGGCAGAGATCCGGCAGGAGCATCTTCTTTCAAAGTGCCCGAAAAATCTCCTGCTGGAGCCGGAAGATCTGCTTTCACCAAATCCTTGAGTAAAAAGAAAGGTCAGGAACCACCTGTTGTGCTGAAGCTTATGATCATGTTTTTGAGTATGGAATCTGAATGCAAACTTGTCGCGTTCTCCATTTCAGAGAAAGGTGCACTAGATCAGTTTTGTCTAGATCTGACCACACAAGCTAGTGGAGGGTTTGTCGACCCTATTATTGGCCGTGAGGAAGAGATTGAAAGAGTTGTTCAGATAATATGCCGCCGGACAAAGAACAATCCCATTCTTTTGGGTGAGGCTGGTGTTGGAAAAACTGCAATTGCCGAAGGGCTTGCTCTTCGAATTGCAAATGGTGATGTCCCCATTTACCTCGTGGTAAGCTTGAATAGAGAGTGATGGATATAAATTCATGCAATTCTGAAGTTCAGCTTGCACTGTTGCACATCAATTGTATTCACAATTTAAACTGTTATGCAGGCAAAGCGTATACTGTCACTAGATGTTGGCCTACTTATTGCTGGTGCAAAAGAGAGGGGCGAATTAGAGTCCAGGGTCACTAGTTTAATTCGTGAAGTCCGTGAAGCAGGTCAGTTCGTAATGCAATCTGAAATGTTATCAGATTTTATTTTATAGTTGGTCATAAACATGATTGTTTTGTTTTTGTGCAGGTGATGTTATTCTTTTCATTGATGAGGTTCATAATCTTATTGGATCTGGAACTGTTGGAAAGGGTAAGGGTTCTGGTCTCGATATTAGCAATTTGCTAAAGCCCCCACTTGCAAGAGGCGAATTGCAGGTAATAGTTTCATCCTGCTTCTTTCTTAGAGGTGTCTAATGTAATTCATTATATATTTTTGCCATACATTGTATCTTACAGGTTATATTTTGTAGTGCATTGCAGCTACGACTCTAGATGAACACCGGATGCATTTCGAGAAGGATAAGGCTTTGGCCCGCAGGTTCCAGCCAGTATTTGTAGATGAGCCTAGCCAGGTATTAAAGATATTTCCATATGAAAGTGTACTATGTTTACGTTTGTTTTTTAACTATCCTTAAAACCTAATGCAGGAAGATGCTGTGAAAATATTACTTGGTCTTCGTGAGAATTATGAAATTTATCATAAATGCAAATTCACTCTAGAAGCCATCAATGCAGCTGTTTATTTGTCAGCAAGATATATCACTGACAGACAGCTTCCTGATAAGGCTATTGATCTTATTGACGAAGCTGGCAGTAGAGCTCGAATTGAGTCATTTCAAAAGAGGAAGGAAGGACAATCTTCCGTTCTCTTAAAGGGACCAGATGAATACTGGCAAGAGATAAAAGCTGTTCAGGCCATGCATGAAGTGGTACATATCTTGCACTGGTTGTATTGTGAGAACAAAAATCCATCTGATGATATTTAACATTTTAATGTCCCTCATTACTCAGGTGTCATCTAACCAGATGAAATATTCTCCAAATGAGAATGATCAACAGAATGACAGTGCTAACACTGAAGCACCGGATCAGGATAAGGCTAGGTCAACATCTACCTCACCACTGTCAGTTGAGGAGTAAGTTTTCTCATGTCAACATGTCAGAGAGTAATCTCTAATCCTTACATATCTGATCAGCTTGGAACTTACTGTAAAGCGCAGGCCAGTTGTAGTTGGAACAGAGGAAATTGCAAGAGTCGCCTCACTATGGTCGGGTATACCAGTCCAGCAACTGACTGCTGATGATAGAAAGATCTTAGTAGGACTAGATGATGAGCTCAGAAAGCGTGTTATTGGTCAAGATGATGCTGTTGCGGCAATATCGCGAGCAGTAAAGAGATCACGTGTTGGTCTCAGTGACCCTGACAGACCTATCGCTACACTGCTTTTTTGTGGTCCTACAGGGGTCGGTAAAACTGAGCTTACTAAAGCTCTAGCGGCAAGCTACTTTGGATCGGTAAGTCACGAATTATGTGCTGATCATCCCGTGGTTATTTCAAAGATGTTTTGATATGTTCCACATAATGTGGCTTGACAAGATGTCTTTGTTGTTTTGAATAGGAATCTGCTATGCTTAGATTAGACATGAGCGAATATATGGAGAGGCACACAGTGAGCAAGCTGATAGGCTCTCCTCCAGGGTACATCGGATATGGTGAAACTGGTACTTTGACAGAAGCAGTCAGGAGAAAACCATTTACCGTGGTACTGCTTGACGAGATAGAGAAAGCTCACCCTGATATTTTCAACATTCTTCTTCAAATTTTTGAAGATGGGCATCTGGCTGACTCACAGGTACTGAATTGGTAGATCTTAATAATATATCTGCAACCGCTTTGGCTACATGTCCACACATACCGTGCAAACAATGGGTTTTTAGAGGTTGATGTCAAGTTTCATATACCAACATTAGAACCAAAAGACCGAACTGATGGAAACAAGTATGACTTGAGAATGCCTACACATGGAAAGAAAAAGGGGGCAAGAGATTTTTTTATTAAATTGCCAAAGCCGAAACTTTAACCCAAGACCTCTACTATGATACCATGTCAAGTTTCATGCACCAACCGTTAGAACCAAAAGTCCGAACTGATGGAGAAGGTTGGGCAATCCACATATACTGTAATAACAGTTGAATAATAGAACTGAATTACTGGCTCCTTCCATAGTCAAGTAACACATATTTTTCTTTACTAGCCCTTCGAACAACTTAAGTCAAGTGACTTGCTCTTAAGCACGTTGAGGATGGAACTTAAATAACACATAGACCTCCAGATGAAATTAGACTCGACAGTATACAAATCCAGATGCAGTAGACTTATTCTTCCTTAGATTTATCTTAGGCAGTTCCTAGGTCTCTCTGTATGATGAAAATCTTTTAGTTACATTAGCTTTCTGTGGATTACAGGGTCGCAGAGTTTCGTTCAAGAATACATTGATTGTCATGACATCAAATGTTGGTTCTACATCAATTTCCAACGGGCGACGGAGCATAGGTTTCTCAACAGATGATACTGAGTCAAGCACATACATCGCAATGAAATCCCTCGTAATGGAAGAGCTGAAAGCATTTTTCCGTCCAGAATTGCTCAATAGAATCGATGAGATGGTTGTGTTCCGTCCTCTAGAGAAGACACAGGTATGTTTCCCGCTTATACTTTGCGCTGAATTGGTATCACATATACTCAGTGAACTTGGATACTATTATGTCAATATATTGCAAGAACTGCCATTAGCCAGACAGTCATAATTGAAAGAATTTCTGATTCGTATGGAGATATATGTGCTGTCCTGGACTTTGACCAAATGAGACACTAATGCCCTCCTTGACACACTTGCAGATGCTAGCAATTCTCGATATCATCCTACAAGAACTGAAGGGTAAGCTCTTGGCCCTTGGGATAGGCTTAGAGGTTTCAGATGCAATGAAGGGCCTGATTTGCCAAGAAGGCTATGACAAGAGCTACGGGGCGCGACCACTGAGGAGAGCCGTCACCCAACTGATGGAGGATATCATCAGCGAAGCAATTCTTTTCGGTGAGTACAAGCCTGGCGATACGATACTGGTTGACACCGACAAGGAGGGGAAACCATCCTTGAGCCGTCTGAACCAACAGATCGTCCAACTGTCTGAGCCACCACGGACATTCTGAAGCTCCTGTATAGTAGAGTAGAGCTCTAATTTTTTATTCTTTGATACAACGAGATTAGTAATTCTTTGATAGGCAGGCACCAGATATTTCATTATGTACATAACACTCAGGGAATTCATCCCAGCAGCCTAGTTCAGAAATTATCCATACTGTATATCGTCCTCGTTTAGCAAATATATTGTTTTGAAACAGTTCAGATGCTGGAGCCTGGAGGCTACTGCCACAGCTTTTCCGCGTGCATCTACGTGTGGATGCCATATTTACGATATTTCATTATGTACATAACACTCAGGGAATTCATCCCAGCAGCCTAGTTCAGAAATTATCCATACTGTATATCGTCCTTCGTTTAGCAAATATATTGTTTTGAAACAGTTCAGATGCTGGAGCCTGGAGGCTACTGCCACAGCTTTTCCGCGTGCATCTACGTGTGGATGCCATATTTACAGATTGTTGGCAATGTTGACATGTACTCTGGTAAAGGTCATGATAAACTTGTAATGTCTCGCAAGCTTGGAAGTATTTGCGGATGCCTTTTAGAAAGAAGTTCAGCAACTTCTGTTTAACATCTTGCTAAAGAGAACCTGAAGAATTTTGGTGGGTCCCACCATTCATGTGTTTGTTTTTTTAGCATCCTAAGAAATAGAAAATGTACATGTCTTTTGTGGATCAAGCTCGAGGAGCTAGCAAGGATGGAAGAAAGCTTGACCCTTTTAAACCGAACAACTCGAACTTTGTTTCTAAAAATCTTAAATAGCTCAGTTGTCGAGAGTGTTGAGCTTTATTTGGTTAGTGTGCACCCAATAAGCCCGACTTTTGACAAAATAAAACTGTACTTTGAAGTTCAAAAGAATAATAACAATTCCACATGTATATATGTAGATCTGCACACGGTTTGATTTATTATTTAATGAAAAACAAAGCTCACTTGAGCCTCTGAGGCATTTGGGCTATCTAGTGTTGACAGATTCACCTCCATGAAGATTTGATACTTCACTGGGAGAAGTTCTACAACAGTTACAAAATTCAACAAATCACACTGCACTTTTTGAATCATAGAGCAGAATGATCGAGTTGAATCTCATAAGAAGCACACGACTAATTTATTACTGGGAATTCAACAGAAATGCAAAGCTGATTACTGTGTGATAATAACTAGAAAAACTGACTACTCTTCAACTTCAGATTAAGTACCCATGCCAAGACAGCTTATCATCAGAACAGAGATGGAATTGCTTCGGATAATCCATAACTACCAAACCCAAAATAACCGCCAGCAAATAGAGGCGAGTTTTCACTGTGCTTTCGCTAACCCGGGATCCCTAGGAAGTATATACAAAATAGATCAAATAAATAAATTCAAGTGAGGGAAACGAATCTAGAAGCATAAGGTTCTTGTAGAATGATTCCAAACCTTTTAATTTGATCAAGAATGAGAAGTCTAGGGCCAGGGGGGATCTTCACATCTCTTAGAGCACTAAAGTAACATTAAGTAGAGTATCATGAGTACATCGTACTTGCATAGGAGGTAAAAAGGTGTAGAACATAACTGAACCTAAATGAACTTACCTGTCAGTAAGGAGGGGCAAGGTATGATCAGTAAGAAGGCCCTTCTTGAAATTCTTCTCATATTTCTCAAGGCCTAGTCGTTGTAACATGCTCCTTGTACTCGAATAATAGGTATCTTCACTAACACCCTGTTGCTTTGAGAATTTCTGCCCAATCTACATATATAGACCAATGAGCAGAATTTTGCACAATGATAATACCAGGAAGACAAACATATTAGCTAGTTGTGGACTGATGACAAGACAGCCAATTAGTAAATTCATCAAGATTAAAGATTAGGAATAAAGAAGCATTCCATTTGATTTCACTATACTAGTTTGAAGGATAATATGTGTATTTAAACTCGCCAATTTAGCAAAATTCCAGCCAAATTTATAAAAAATACATCCAGCTGCCATGAAACAACAAAGTTGCTCTTTCATGCCCAAGATCCTTTTCTTGTCTTCTGGAGACTAAGGCCTGACAGCCCCCAGGTGGTTCCTACATGTGGCCAGGCTCAAGAATTCAGAAGTGCTGAAGCAACCATGTCATAAGAATACTTTGGATATGCCAAACATTTCCATGCAAGCCATACGAACATGAGATTCATTATCAATTTTAAAAGGTACTCCCTCCGCAATTAATTTGGAACGGAGGGAGTAAAAGACAGTTCAGAATGCTCCTGTTAAGCACAAGCTCTAGCTAATTTGAAGTTGGTTATGCTTCGTCAAATGTACTCCCTCTCTCCCATATTAGGATACCTATTAGTTTTGGTCGTAGTCAAACTTTATAAAGTTGACCAACTATATATTAAAATATATCAACATCCTTCATACAAAACACATATAATATAAAAGCATAGTTTATGATGGTTATAATAACATTGATACGATATTGTAGATACTTGATAATTTTTCCATATACTTTGTCAAAGTTTATAAATTTTGACTTTGACCAAAACTATTAGGCATCCTAATATGGGAGGGGGGAGTATAGAAGGAACTGTCATCTCAACGTGCAAGGCAAAGCATTATTTGTGAACTCAATAATATGCCTATCCAAATCTCAAAATATCATAAGAAGGCAATACGACAATAACTTGACCCTTCATCAAGTATGATAACTTAGTGATAAGATAGAATGAACAGAAAAATTAATCCAAACTGTAATAACCAACAAACATATCTCGATAATTACCATGAAAAATCCACCTTGAAATACTGCGAAGGCAACACCAGATGTAATGGCACTTGCGACTGGATTAGGAGTTCCCATTCCACTCACCAGAGAGAACAGAGCACCAGAACCAAAAGCAGCTGCCATGCTTTACAAACACAAACAGAATGTTTATTATCTTATGAAGTAGCAAGTATCTATTTATTAATGATAATTAATGAAATACCACCAGAAACCTGAAGCTGCGCAATAAGAAACATCTTTAGAGGGTAATTACTGTAAGGAATATGATTTGCATCTTCCCATTGCTAATACTAAAATGCATAAAATCAGATACCAAACTAATAATACAAGTTATTTGTCCTTGAAATGCAGTGCCAACTTAAGTGAAATACCAAAGCTTCACGCCCTCACCTGCCCTGGATGTCTTCTGCTCCACGTATCCTTCTCATAACACATGATATGCCTGCATTTGCACCAGTCATAACGGCAAAGTTCCGCGCTTGCACCAACGGTCCACCAGCTAAAGCCTGTGAGGCAAGCAGCTTCATTACCAGTATGTCTAAGAATACCAAAACTTACAATTCATGAGATATCGATGTGGTCAACATTTGCCATGATATCAAACTGAAAATGTTACTTATAGATCAAGAGTCACAAGTAACAGGTCTCACAAGCAAACATCACAACTGAATGAGCTTACTGTATTCTAATTTGGGCTAGCGGTAGAACACACATGGCATAGATGTTTTAAAAAATAGCTACGGAACATTGCATTGAAACTCCGTAAAGTACCGCTACTTTCTCAATTAGCCCCTTAACTAGTTGTCCTGTGTTGGGTCTCCCTGAATTTGTCTCCGTTTCTCACATGACTGGAAATGGGTCACATTGTGCGCACTCGTATTGCAACATTAGCTTCCACCTAACAGAATCCTTTAGCCTAACAGTGAAAAAGAGCTACGACAGAAACGGAGACATGTATTGGGTGGCCCATGAAAAAACATAGGTTGGTGGAGTTGCTATGGAAAAAAATTGAGAAACCGTTGCTACGCAATTTTTTACAGGACTATTCATCAAATTACTTTTCATATTATAGTTATGTCGATTCTTGCCTCATCGCCTGACTATGTTGCTCCCGACACATATATCTATTTCCACCTCAGATCAATCATTGTGTTTGCAACGATTTGTTCAAGCAGAACTGCAAATGTGAACTCTGAGAGGAACATTAAACCTCCATAATGTGGCAAGTTAGCAATAGACTCAAGCTCCATACAAATTCATTGTACTCGATAATACAACTCCAGTTTACAGTCAAACAATAGATGAAGTCACGAAACTAAGGCAGATTGATTGTTTCATTTTACAAATACACCCTATATAAATCTTTATACTACCAACTCCATTTGAAAATATACTACTGTATAGTTTTATTGCAAGAGACTAAACTACCAGTAACCGTAATATCTAACGTAGAATGTTCAATGCCTGAATCTGCATATAGGGAATACAAAGTAAAGCTACATAGTCAGTAGGGGTATACAGAACCACACACAAACTTGGTATCGGAATTAAAAAATGCCCTATATATCGGTGAACAAGAGATGCACTCTAAGCTTCTCAAACAGAAGGAGTAAGTTGGTGAGTAGTAGCTATCAACCAAACAACAACATGCTAAAAATCGCTCCTCTCCCTTCCAAGTCCCGCAATTCTCTACAATATGCCTCACAGAAAGCAAAAAGACTGACTCTCAATCAGCTAACATAAACACAATCGACAATGGCCATTTGCGGTGGAGCAGCGCAACCTTGGGCGGAGCTTGGCCAAGCGCTGCAGTGGAGCAAGGACATGGGGCAGGCCAGCAAGGACTCAATGTGCTGCCCCATCATATCTTGTCATCCGCAATTTTCTGATAGAAATAATTATTAAATGAGTTTTCATATTATAGTCATGTCCATTCTTGCCTCATCACTTGACTATGTCGCTCCCCTCACCTGTATCTAATTACATCCTAGATTAATCATTGTGTTTAACTGTCTATAACAATTCCGTACAAGACGGCTCACAGGAATCACAAAGACTAACTCTCAATCAGCTAACATAAACACAACCGACAGTGGCCATTTGTGGTGGAACAGCGCAACCCTGGGCGGAGCTTGGCCAAGCGCTGCAGTGGAGCAAGGACATGGGCAGGCCAAGCACAACAACGATGACTCAATGTGTTGCCCCAGCATGTCTTGCCATCCTTAATTTTCTGATAAAACTAATTATCAAATTAGTTTTCATGTTATAGTCATGTCCATTCTTGCCTCATCACTTGACTATGTTGCTCCCCTCACCTGTATTTAATTACAACCCAGATTAATCATTGTGTTTAACTGTCTATAACAATCCGTTCAAGCGGAACTGCAAAAGTGTACCATGAGAGTAACATCCAGCCTCCATAATGTGACGAGTTAGCAACTCAAGCTCCATACAAATTCATTGTAATCGATAATACAGCCCCGGTTTACAATCAAACAACAGATGAAGTCACGAAACAAAGGGCAGATAGATTATTTCATTTTACGAAAACATACACCCTATATAATTCTTTATACTACCAACTTTATTTGAAGTATTTGAAAATCGCTCTCACTTCAGTCCCCCCAATTCTGTACAAGACGGCTCACAAGAATCATAATGACTACTCCCTCCGTTCCAATTTAATTGACTTGCTATGCCCCACATGTAGATGTATGTAGGCATGTAACATGTCTAGATACATCCACATGTGATGCATAGCAAGTCAATTAAATTGGAACGGAGGGAGTAACTCTCAGTGATGACTCGGTTTGCTTCCCCAGCACAGCATGTTTTTATCCATGACAAAGGCGGTCTTCACCAAATTAGATAAACATATCGCTGACTGCAATTTTGAGATAGCATGTTCCAATCGTTTACACAACCAAAAAAAAAAAGAGTAGACGATATGGTAGGGTGGCAACCTGCGCCTGCTTGAAAGATGCCATGGCCTGGGGGTTGGCGTTGGGCGGAGGAGGCGGCATGGGAAACGGCGATCCCCCATCAGCAGTGAGTGAGCCCATGAGCCCCCCGAGCGCCCCACCCTGAACAACTCCCACCGCCGTGGTCACCGCTGCCTCGACGTGGATGGGCTGCTTCGCCATCCACGCGCGGAACTCAGCCTCCAGTGCCTTCACTCGGCCGGTCCACTCCTCCAGGGGGTTGCCGCCGCGAGCCTGCGCCGCTGACGACGAGGAGGAGGCCATCACAACCGAATCCCCTCTAGTTCTCGCCTACTCCTCGTGTCTCGGCGTCTTAGAAAACTGCCACTCTTTATCCCCTCGGACTCTTCGCAACCCCGGCAGTCTGGCCTCACGCCAATTTCGTCTTCCGGAATTCAGCTGGTCATAAGGCCTGCTAGTAGGCCTTGGCGGGGCGGCACGCCGCGCCCGTGGAGTATTCTATTTAGATTTGATCTAACAGGTAATATCATAGGAAGATAACCTAACGTGTGGATATTTATTGCAAAACATATCGCATGTAGATACCAAAACATAGTACTGAATTGTCGTACCGTTCATATATTACAGGACAGAATATTGGCGACACAATAACGTCCGTCTGGTCTGGCCTGCAGACAATATATCCTACGCGACACCTAAAGCTAGACAGTAGCGACGCTGTCAATACTCGTCTTGAGGATGGCCTAGCTCGTCGTCTTCATTCACAGCCTCGGTGGGCTCTGCCTCACCACTTCCTTCGCTGTCTTCGTCGCTGACGTCGAGCGACTCCCCATTTGGACCCCTACACGGGACTTCATATTTCTTGTAGTAGACTGTGTTAACGATTCTTACAACTAGGGTGGTGTAGCCTGACACAGACTCCAGTACCTTCCGTGGATCTACGGGCGTCCCGTAACGGTATTTTTTCGGCATGCATCATATGACGTGCCAAATATCAGCCTCGGGGCGATGAAGCCATCATGAGTCCGAGCGCCGTCATGGCGCCGCCTCTGGCAGCCGACTGCAGGTCATCCTCGCGCTTACCTATCACTCTCCGAAGTAGACCGGAACAGCTTCAAGGTGTGTATGCTCGCTTCTCGCTTCCGCCGGGAAGAACTCGGTGAAAAACTGTTCGCTAGACTCGATGATGTTCCTGAGCAGCTTACCGAGGCGCAGAATGCGGCATAGATGAGAGGACGATTCTCCATTGTCGTTGAAGCCCGCTGGCACCGCAACCGTAATAATGACATTAAAAGAGTGTCAGAGAGCAAGGAGAAAGGGAGGGGTGCAAGAAATGTCAGCTAACTTACCAAGAACATCATCATGCATGGCCTTTAGCACGTCTTGATGGCCGTTCAGCGCTTCTTCGGCTAGTCTGACCGATTCGCCGTCTCTTTCGCGCTGTTTTCTGGCTGCATCGTCCGCCTCGACAACGCGTCTGCGTGTAGCTTCTAGTTCGTTCGTCAGACTGCTAACCTTCAACCTATGCTGCTCCTCCTTGTCGGCCAGTTCGGTGGCATGCGAGGCTTTCAAGCCCGACACCTCATCGGTCAATCTACTGCATTCTTCCTCTAGACGCTTCACGTGCTCCGAGCACTCAAGCAACCCCGGGTGTACGCATCGGCCCCTGCGTTCAGTCGATTTAACAGTCAGAATGAGTTACTAAACAAAAGAAGGTAGATGGAAAAACCTCATAGATCACGCACCTTCATTCGTGTCGTGGGCACTCTGCAAGGTCGCTATGACGGCGTCTCTCTCATGTATACTCTGCCTGAGCTCGAAGCTCCATGTATCAACCACGCACAAAAAACAGACGCATAAAAACACAGCATCCCGTGAACCAAGACAAACACCCCCGCAAAGCGACTAAAAAAGGAGGCTGGGGTGTAGACTCACCTCGAGCTGACGATGGAGCGTTTGATATCTAATTCCGAGCTGAGTGGCCCAAGTCTTGCCGCCCTCAGCCAACTCCTTGACTGTTTCTGCGGCGTTCTTTACAATGTCGTTGACAGTGATATCCCGCTCTGACGATTGTCCATCACGCAATCCAAGCGACTGATTTATATTCTGAAGAAGCATGATAGGAACCTCGACCTTTAGCTGTATAAGATGACAGGGAAAATTACTGAGTTTCACAGAGTGCAGGAACTCAGGCGTGTATAACAAATCCGCGACACCGACATGGTCCATAGTCTTGCAGATATTGTCACAACTGCTGTACTCAACGACATTGCCCGACACCCTCAACAAAATAGCTTCATTAATATCATCCGCCACACCGTTTTTCGGGCACACAATAGCTCGACGTGCAAGGTACGCACCGTCATTGTAGTTATCAAGGAAGCCATCATACACGCAGTCGATTATAGAGGACAAGTTATCAGCCTCAGGCATAAGCAACAGATCAGGAGGGATAGATATCCAGGAAGGAGAAGACTCGCCTTCCTTAGCGAAAGAAGGCACCGTACCATCTCCAATAGAAAGAAACCAATCTACAAATTCAGCCAGCTCTGCTCTTCCCCATGACGTCAACTCGGGATTAACAAGACGCATGTTCACACCGAGGTACCTCACATTCACGTGCCACCAGAGAGGGGACTTGATCAACGAGGAGTTATCAATCTCAACTCGACTACCACCTTCGACGACGGGAAGCACTTGCCTAAAATCTCCACCAAAGACAACCGTCTTACCTCCAAACGGCAGAGCAGCCCGAGACGCATCGTCGGCAGATAATATATCTCGCATACTTCTATCCAACGCCTCAAAACAACGACGATTAGTCATAGGTACCTCATCCCATAAAACCAGTGAAGTCTTCTGAATCAGCTCCGCAAGATTTGTGCCCCGCGATATATTACATATGCTGCGCTCATCGATCTCGATCGAAATTTGGAAGCGCGAGTGGCCTATACGACCGCCCGGTAACAACAAGGCTGCAACACCAGACGAGGCGACAACGAGAGCAATAAGACCGTCGGCCCTCAAAGCCGTAACAATAGCATTCCATAGAAACGTCTTGCCGGTGCCGCCATGCCCACAAACAAAATAAACATACCTTCCGAAAACGCACGGAATCAATGACCTCTTCGCATATAACAAGCTGGTTCTCATTCAACGTCCCACGTAAAGATAGAGACTGCTTCCTGAGGGTATTTCTGTCATACGGCATCTCCTCCAAGACCAGTCGGTTGCCCAACAGACGACCGGTGGAATAGGCACGATCGTCAAATTAAATGACGCAAACGAATGACCGTTCTTTCCAAACAATAGGGTCAAATCTTGTATCAGCTTAACATACAGATAGTCCGATGGCACAACACACCCAGGATCACCAAGAGAATTCCGGATGCGAAGAGAGATATCATCAGACATATACGTCCAATACTTTTCAAGCAACTTCTTTCCATAAATCACACCACAAAATATCAAAATGGTCATGAAAAGATGCCTAAGCTGGTAGGATGTCGCCCACCCAATAGCCTCATCGAACAGCATGAACCACTCGTTATCATTGCCAACCAAACCTCTGACCTGGCAAGCCTCCTTGAAAGTATCATATAGCCTGCCCTTGTACACCTTGAGATCGTCGTAATCCCGCGCCTTGACAGCTCCACGAAAAAAAGGAGTTTGCCAAATAAACAGATCGCAAAAAGCAAACCAATGGTGCGATCAACAGCAGAAACAACACACGCACCCTCCTCAGAATCCAAAGGGCGTTTGCCAAGACGAATACCACGACGACGATCAGCCACCGCAGAAGCGGACGCCTTAGCAGAAGCAGACGGAGCCTGCACAAACGCGTCATCAACCATGGTGGAAACGACAGACGTCCGGACAAAACGCGGAGAAGTACGCGGAATCCCATGCACACCAGCGGACACCGATGGGTGCACCGCAGACTGTGAACCAAGACGAGGAACCACAGGAGGAGAAGGAAGGGCATCAACGCCACCAGACACCACCGGAACCGCGCGAGAGGCGGAGAAGCGGACGCCTCAACAGAAACAGATGGAGCCTGCGCCGACGCACCATCACTCATGGTGGGAACCACCGATGTCCGAACGAAGCGCGGGGAAGTACGCGGCGGCCCATGCAACCCACCGGACGCCGCTGAATGCACCACAGACTGCGTGCAAGGACGAGCAACCGCATGGGAAGGACGAGGGCATCAACACCAGCAGACACCACCGGAACCCGCGCTATACGCGAAGAAGACCGTGGGATCGACCGAGAATCCCCGGACCCGAAAAGAGACCCTCCGGCATCGCCACGGCGACGACCACCCACGGCAGGAGCAGGCACCTCGATAGGAGCGCACGGAAGCTCAGATGACGACCGTTGCATGAAAGGGCCCCCAGAACCCAGCGACGGCGCCACATCGCCGTCAGCCATGGCAAGAGCTGCCGATGGCCGGACAAAACGCGGGGAAGTACGCAGCATCCCATGTACCCCCTAGGACGGTGATGAATGCATCTCGGTCTCCGGGAAAACGCGAGGAACGACAGGAGAAGGACGGAGAGCATCGGCGCCATCAGACGCAATCGGAGCATCACTCATGGTGGGAACCACCGATGTCTGGACGAAGCGCGGCGAAGTACGCGGCGGCCCATGCACCCCACCGGATGCCGCTGAATGCACCACAGACCGCGAGCAAGGACGAGCAACCACATGAGAAGGACGAGGGGCATCAACGCCAGCAGACGCCACCGGAGCCCGTGCTATACGCGGAGAAGAACGTGGGACCGACCGGGAATCCCGGACCCAAAAAGAGACCCTCCGGCTAATGGGTTGCGGGTAAAACTTTAAAATTTTCTGTAACCTTGCCGCCAAGATCTATCTATGAAGATATGAGGCACCCCATAATGCTAGATCCAGAATACTTACAAACACCGTTGCGAAAGATCTTGTGTTTGTCGAAGTAGATGTCGGTGAAGCCTGATGAAGAATCTCACGTCCACGCCGGGATGTGAGATTGTTGCCGGTCCGTCATCGAGGAACTGCTCGCGCAGTCCCGCTCTAACAGTATCCACACGTACACCGCGCCAACCCGCCGAGCACGTTCGCCACCTAGAGCTACTAGCACCGACGAAGAGAGACAGCCTTTCGGCGTAATTTAGGAGGTAGATCTAATCAACTAGATTAGATCTATATGAGAGGATTAGAGACATCTAATTCTCAACACATGAGATCTACTAGAAAGAGAGATATTTGCACGGAGCAATTGTTATGTGTCAACCCATGGGGGTTGGGGTGTTTATATAGTAGGCCAAAGGGGAGGGGTGCTTGGGGGAGGGCAAGCCCTCCCCTTGTGCCGCCGCACCAAGGAAGGGAGGGAGGAGTCCCTCCCTTCCCCAACTCGGATTGGGAGGAGTAGGACGCCTCCCTTCCCAAACCGCCTCCACCAAGAAAGGAAAGGGGAGGAGTCCTTCCCCACCCCAATTCGGATTGGGAGGTGGAGGAGGACTCCTCCTCCCAAACCGACTCCACCTAGTGGGCTAGCCCACTAGGGTTTCAGCCAAAGGGGGGAATCCCCCCCCAACTCGGGTTGCCCACCTGCCCCACTTGGGGTGCGGCTGCCCTGTGGGCCCCTTGGGCCCACTCGGCAGTCCCCCCTGTTGGTGGCCCCCAAATAAAAACTTTTATTTAATATTTTCCATACTTATTAATTAATTAAATAAATTAATATTTAATTAAATAATATTTTGTCTAATTAATTCTTATTTGAATATTTCCTTTTATAGAATATTTCACTGAATTAATTACTTATCATGCATATAAAACACTTTCATATGATCCGGGACACCCAGTGTGATGTAGCCCAACCTCCGGTTCCTTCAACAAGCGGCCCAATGACTAGAGCTAGAGTCAAAGCTCTCCATGATAAGGTGAATTCGCTCCTATATATGTGTGATCTTGATACTCCTTTGAATGGCTTGCTACTTCATTCCGATATATTGTGTGTACTCACGTATGATGGTCTTGAAGATCCCCGAGGAATTGCTGATCAAGATGGCTAAGAGACAGGACAAGAAGAATGGATCGGAGAAGAAGTTTCAGAAAGTCGGTTCCAGGACCGGTTCCAGCGCCGGTTGAACCAGTGAAAGGATCGTATGACACCTAGAGGGGGGGGGGTGAATAGGTGTTACTTCAATTTTAGTACTTTTTCAAATTAGGCTTGACACAAAAGGTAAATTCTCTAGATATGCAACTAAGGTGAATTTACCTATATGACAAGCAATCAACTAAACAAGATACACGAAGTAAGGACTATAAACAAGGATAGAAGTAACCGAAGTGAAAGCATGCGGAGACACGGATGTAATCCCGAGTTCCTCCTTTTTAGGGGAGTACGTCTCGTTGGAGAGGTGTGAGCTACCACAAAGGTCAAAACTCAACCGCCACAAAGGCGGACGCACCTTCTTCTCCGATGAACCGCACCACAAAGGTTTGGTTCACCTTCCACTATCGGAATCCTTCAAGGTGGAATCCGGAGCCCTTACAACAACGATCCGGGGCACAACCCACAAGAGGATTGGGGGCTCCCGAACAGCTACAAATCTGTCACAAAGACAACAAGTGAGTACAATAAGAAGCTAGGTTTTCCTAATGGAAATCCTAGCCAAGGGGCCCTCAAGTGAATGAGGGGGAAATGAAGAACGGCTTGGTGAAGATGTAGATCCGGGTCTTCTCCTTCAATCCTCCAAAGATCAACAAGTTTGGGTGGAGGGATTGGGAAATGTAGTGATTCTTGAGCTTGCAATAATGGAGACTTCAAGTTTGGGCGAGCTAGCTGGCTGGAGGTAGGTGGAGGGGTATAAATACCCCTCCAGAAAAACTAGCCGTTTCTGTCCACTTGGGCCGGAGACTCCGGGGGTACTCCGGGGTACTCCGGACCCGATACCGCAGCTGTCGTCGCTTGGTCACTTCGCTTCAAAACTCTGTCTGGGGGCGGAGACTCCGGACCGGAGGTGCGGAGACTCCGGGGTTACTCCGGGGTAACTCCGGACCCTATACCGTAGCTGCCATCGAATGTGTCAAAGCCTGAGAGGCCGGAGACTCCGGCCCCTGAGCCCCTGAGGACCGGAGACTCCGGACTGGGCAAGCAAATGCAGACTTCTTTTTCCTGTCAAGTGTTTCGATGCAACGTGCAAATATTTCTTTTGACTCCTGCACCACTTAACATCACTTAGATATATCCTAGTGTTGTTGCCTAACACACAAAAACTAAGGGATATAAAATATGCCCTTTCAATCTCCCCCTTTTTGGTGTTAGATGACAACACTCGGATTTGCAATAAAGCACACAACAAATATCGACATGTTCCACAAAGGATTCGAGAGGCTCCCCCTACATGTGTGCATACAAGTAGTTTGCATTTGAATACAAATGCTCAACATGTAGAGGAGAGACAACTCACAAGAAATATTGAACATGATAAATTTCAAAACACAAGGACATATCAAGATAATGGTTTGAGAGGAAGGGAACATACCTTGTGCATAATATTGTAGAATATAAACCAATGCACAAAATATATCATCACAAAGATAGATACCATCTCAACCATAGATAGAATGAAATATCCATAAGTTCCACACAGACGGAATAAAACATAGTCTCATACGAATAAAAAGCAAATAAGTTCAACAACAAAGATAAAAGCAAATAAGTTCAACAACAAAGATAAAAGGACACAAGCTTCAAAGAAATGATAAACGAGCATGCTTGTGTCCGACCCATGCAAATCCCACGAGAGAACCTAGTAGAACTACTTCTCCCCCTTTGGCATCGAAACGCCAAAAAGGGAAAAGAGCGATGCTAACGAAACCCAAGGCGATCACTCGTCGTCTTCATCATAGTCGTCATCACCATCCCCACTTTCAGCATCACGATCATCTCCACTTGCTTCACCACTTGCTTCTTCACTTTCGTCTTCCTCATCACTTTCTTCTTCATAGCGCATAGGAGCCTTTCCGGTGTTGCGAGAAGAGGTAGGCATGGAGGTCACATCATCATAATCATTCCAAGGAAAGATATCCACATTCCACTTCTCAAGAGGAATAGTTGCTTCGGATGGCGGAGTTTCGGGTTCATCTTCTTGGCGAGGAGGAGTGGTGCCACCATTGTTGATTTTGCGCAATTCCTTCATCATATGGGCTTGGTTGGACAAGATCTTCTTGTTGGTAACATAGGTTTGATGGTTTTCCTTGTGCACCGCAACACCCATGCACATCATAGCCCTTTTCCACCACGAAACATTCTTCATCTCATTGTTGACTCTTTCCTTGCCACCATGAGCCCAAGAGGGTGGAGTGGCATTTTTCCTTCTTGCCCTAGGCGCTTCT
This sequence comes from Poa pratensis, assembly GCA_947311845.1. Lineage (NCBI taxonomy): Eukaryota > Viridiplantae > Streptophyta > Magnoliopsida > Poales > Poaceae > Poa > Poa pratensis. The sequence goes on along the minus strand of CAMZMU010000033.1, from coordinate 46,779,532 downwards.
CGCGCCTCTACCTCTTCATAAGTGGCTTGAGCAAGATGATGGCCGAGCACTTGAAGGTAACCATAGGTGTGTTTCTTGAAACGGGATTGATCGAGTTTGGGAATCTTTTTGAGGATGAGCTTCATGACATAGGGAGCATACATAGGATTCTTCCTCTCATAAATAGCAATGTTGATCTCACACCGGATATAGTCCATGACATCAATCTCAACCCCTTGGCAATCCGGTCCGGCAAGGTATGTCGTGTGGCAATGATGCATGAGGTTCACAAGAGCTCCACGGATAGCATCCGTATTCCCGGCTTGAGGTGCAATGCTCCAACGAAACATGCGAATCAAAATGTTGTAGATGGGCTTGAGACCTTTGGTGGTAGCAATGGCACCATCTTTGGCAGCAAGAGGGCGAGGAGCTTCTTATCATAGGCCACTCCTTCAACATGCATTCTTCGACCAACTGAAATGTTCACACCTTTGAACACATATCCCAAAGCTTCTCCGAATTCTGAAAATGTGCACTAACTTTGAGAGGCCCCGTCATCCAAGTCATTTTGGTGTCCTCCTCATCTCCAAGCACAAGAGTGGCAAAAACTGTTGCACCATCTCAATATCATAATCTTGTTGGAGGGAAATGAGGTGCTCAAGACCAATCTTTCTAGCAACCCAAATTGCTTCCTTAAAGTAATCCTTCTTGGCCAACACTTCAAATTGCAAGGTTTTTGTGGACACACAAGGGCTTTTGGGTCCAAATTTGCATAGAGTTCCTTCATAATGAGCTCTTGCTCCCTTCTCCAAAAGTGACCATCGGTTGAATTGTTGGGCATGTCATAGAAATTTGTGCCCTCATGGAGCGGAACTCCTCCTTGTTCAAGTCCTTCAAAGTGGTGATGTTGTCAAACTTAGCCTTCTTGGCCCTTTCTTCTCGAAGGAGGTTAGCCTCTTGCCTAGCCCGAGCAGTCTCAGCAGCCTTTTGCTTCTTTAGGTCACCACTCTGCACATGCTTGTCTTTTCTGCATCATAGACCAAGTAGTCTCGACCTTGAAGCTTCTTCTTCTTCTTGATATTCGAGGATGAGGATGAAGCACCGGGGTACCTTTTGTTAGCTGTGAAACAGGAGTAGATAGGTAGCATTGAGATAAGCATACATGTCCATGGAATCAAAAGAGAGAAACAGTTGGAGAGAAATTTTCTTCAGAGATGATCTGGACCGGAGTCTCCGGTCTCAGGGGGCGGAGTCTCCGGCCACACCGGAGTCTCCGGTCAGGGGGACCGGAATCTCCGGCCTGAGACAGGAACTTCCAACCTAGGTCAAATCTGAACGAAAAATCGACACCAACAATTTCCTAGAGAGTACATTGCCATCCTAAAGGTTCTACACCAAGAATTTCAACAAGAACTACTCTCAAAACTAGATCTAGGAAGAATCCTAGAGGAAGAGAGAGAGTGGTACCCGTGTCCTTCATGGTGAGATTCAAACGGAGGGGAGGAAGATCCCCGACGCTTGGGAGGTGGAGGAGCCGGTGGCACGGCGGATTCCGGCGGCGGGGAGCGGCCGGAGGCGAGCTTGGAGCACGGCGGCGACTGGGGAGAGGTTGGGGACGGGGGTGTATGAGGAGTTGTGTTCACAGCTCCCCACCCCGTGCCCTTAAGGAACCCAGTGAAACGACCGGGTCCGGAGTCTCCGGCCTAAACACCGGAGTCTCCGGCCTGAGCCGGAGTTTTCCAGGTTTAGGGCGGAGACTCTGGACAGACCGGAGTCTCCGGTGTTGCACACCGGAGTCTCCGGACCCAAAGCTCCAAAACTGCCAGAATTTTGTGGGAGACATGTATGTTGCAAGAGGAGCATGTTTTTAGGTAGGAAAGGCTTAGGATGAGAACAAAGTCACTGATGGTGGGATACGCACTTGGAAGTTGCAAGATCAAATATAAAAGCCAATTTCCAAGTGTTTCTCCCAAAGACAAAATAAAAGGTCTAGAAAACCCAAATAAAACCAATAAGCCCAAATAAGATCCAACTCCTCACAAAGAGGAGGGCGGTGGCCTAGGCCACCATGTATGAGTGTGTGGTGTGACACCGCGAAGATGTATCTTGGGTTCACGGCCACTACTCGTCATTTAAGCTCACAATTCATGAAATGAAAATATAGAGACAAATGAGTCTTACTATCGGCATAATGGGGGGAGGGATAGTCCAATGGATTAGGACCGCACTCCCCCTATGTCCATGCCTACACCTAAACCAAATAGATAGTCAAAATATAGGTGTGTATGCAAGATGGTCAAGTCAAGCTCCTAGAATCCACGATATTTAGCTCATGCCTCAAGAAGGTGAATCTTGCTTCATCAAGTGGCTTCGTGAAATGTCGGCAAGTTGATCTTTGGTTGGAATATAGCCAAGCTCAATATCACCACGAGCAATATGATCCCGAATAAAATGATGACGAATCTCAATATGCTTCGTTCTTGAGTGTTGCACCGGATTGTGGCCAATCTTGATAGCACTTTCATTGTCACATAAAAGAGGCACTTTGTCACAATTGACACCGTATTCCTTTAAAGTTTGCCTCATCCATAACAATTGAGTGCATGCACTAGCGGCCGCCACATACTCGGCTTCGGCGGAAGATAGAGATATACAATTTTGCTTCTTAGAAGACCAACTCACCAAGGACCTACCAAGAAATTGGCATGCCCCGGAAGTTGATTTCCTATCATCCTTGCAACCGGCCCAATCCGAATCCGTGTACCCGGCAAGAGAGAAATTAGTGCCCTTTGGGTACCACAAACCAAACCTTGGGGTATCAACCAAATATCGAAGGATTCTATTGACCGCCACCATGTGGCTTTCTTTAGGAGCGGCTTGATACCTTGCACACACCCCTACACTCAACACAATATCGGGTCTAGATGCACAAAGATAAAGCAAAGAACCAATCATAGAGCGATAAAGTTTTTGAAACATCGATACCGTCGGGTTAAGTTCAAGATGGCATTTGGTGTCCATGGGAAACCGCTTGCCCTTAGCATTGTGCATATTGAACCTCTTGAGCATGTCTTGGGTATATTTGGTTTGAGAGATGAAAGTCCCTTCATTCAATTGCTTGATCTCAAAACCGAGAAAGAACTTCAATTCGCCCATCATAGACATCTCGAACCTATCGGTCATAAGCTTTGAAAATTCATCATTGAAAGCTTTGTTAGATGAGCCAAATATAATATCATCAACATAAAGTTGGCATATGAAAAGCTCCCCTTTAACCCTCTTGGTAAAAGAGTGGGATCGATTTGCCCCAATTCAAATCCACGGTCTAGCAATAGCTCTCTTAGGTGCTCATACCAAGCACGAGGTGCTTGTTTGAGACCATAGAGCGCCTTATCAAGCTTGTAGACATGGTTAGGGAATTTAGGGTCCTCGAAACCCGGTGGTTGCTTAACATATACCAACTCCTTTAAAGGACCATTAAGAAAGCACTTTTCACATCCATTTGTTGCAATTTAAAGTTATGATGTGATGCATATGCAAGAAGGATACGGATGGACTCAAGGCGAGCCACGGGTGCATAAGTCTCTCCAAAATCAATGCCTTCAACTTGAGAGTACCCTTGTGCAACCAATCTTGCCTTGTTCCTCACAACCATTCCATGCTCATCTTGCTTGTTCTTGAATATCCACTTTGTGCCTATAACATTGCGGCAATCTTTTGGCTTCTCAACTAGATTCCACACTTTGTTGCGCTTGAAGTTATTGAGTTCATCATGCATAGCTTCTAACCAATCCGGATCTTCAAGAGCTTCAAACACTTTCTTTGGTTCCACCATGGAAATATGAGCTTGATGTTCACTAAAGTTTGCCAATTGCCTTCTTGTGGTAACACCCTTCTTGTGGTCACCAAGGATGTTTTCTAGATGGTGACTCTTTTTTCAAAGTCTTTACAATTCTTGCTTTACGACGGGCTTCGATATCTCTATTGCATCTTGGAGGTATCTCTTGATCATCTTGATCATTTGAGTCCCCGTCTTGACCGGAATGTTGACCTTGATCATCTTGAAGCACATCTTCAACAATGAAGGAGAGGGTTGATCTTGGTCATGACCTTGGCTAGCATCAACAATAGGAGAACTTGGTTCTTGCATAGCAACTTGGTCAACATGAGGAGGGTCTTGAACTTGTTCTTGGGGGTGCATCATTTGCTTCCATGATAGGCGCCGTTTCAACTTGTGATGAAGAGGCCTCCACTTGAATGGAGCTTGGACTTGCTTGAGGAGACTCGTAATGAATCTCAACGGGACGATGGAAACCAATGCCCATTCTTCTTATAGCATCTTGAGGCTCTTCATTATCTACATCACAAACATGAAATTGCGCCACTTGGGAGCCGTCATTCTCATCGAACCTCACATCACAAGATTCTATGACTTTCCCAACGGTTTGTCATAGACTCTATAGGTGTGAGATTCGGCACCGTACCCAACAAAAACACCCTCTAAAGCTTTAGATTCAAATTTAGACAAACGAACACTTTTGTTCTTATAGAAACACTTACAACCAAATACTCGGTAGTAGGAGACATTGGGCTTGTTGCCGGTGAGCATCTCATAAGATGTAAACTTCTTGCCAACTCGAAAGAATAGCCGGTTAGATGATGACACGCCGTGGAGATAGCCTCGGCCCATAAGAATAGCGGAGACTTAAACTCCGCCAACATAGACCTTGCCATATCCATGAGAGTCCGGTTCTTCCTTTCGGCTACACCATTTTGTTGAGGGGTATATGCAGCGGAATATTGATGACGAATCCCCTCTTCACTAAGAAACTCATTTAAGGTGTAGTTCTTGAACTCGGAGCCATTATCACTCCTAATGACCAAATAGGGACATTGTGTTGGCGTTGAACTTCATTGGAAAAGTCGATGACGGCTTGTTGGGTCTCATCCTTCGTCTTGAAGAAATAAACCCAAGTAAATCTTGAATAGTCATCAACAATCACCAAACAATATTTCTTCCCACCAAGACTAGGTTGAGGCACGGCACCAAAGAGATCAACATGAAGAAGTTCCAATATCCTCTTTGATGAAATGATGGTCTTGCTTGGATGGGGAGAATCATGCATCTTTCCTTCAACACAAGCCCTACAAAGACGATCTCTAGAAAAAGAAACATTGTCTTTTAGTCCAAGAATGTGGCCACCCTTGTGAAGACTTTGCAAAGTTCTCATGTTGACATGGGACAAGCGGCGATGCCACAACCATCCCACGTCGGCCTTTCCGAATAGGCATATTGCTTGAGTGTTGGTAGACCCCGAAAAGTCCACCACGAACAACTCATTTTCAACATACCCAACGAACATGACCTTTAGAGTCTTGCTCCTCAAGAGTACCACCATATCAATAGTAAAATGGACATCAAAATTCATCTTATTAAGTGCACGAACGGACATAAGATTGTAACCGAGGGACTCGACAAGCATGACATTTACAAGGGTGATATCCTTTGCAACTACCACCTTGCCGAGACCCGTTACCTCCGCTTTTGATTTATCACCATAGGAGACGGATGCTTGATTTATATTTGGTCCCAACTCCGTCATGATCTCTTGCTTCCGGTCATATGACTAGTGCATCCACTATCAACCACCCATTTAGACCCACCGGAAGCATAGTCCTACAAGAAATCATTGCTTGGTTTTAGGTACCCATTTCTCAATGTTAGCAACAAGGGTCTTAGGAACCCAAATAGAGTAAGCAATGTAACCATCATAAGGACCAACATATTTTGCATAAACATCCCCATATAATCAACATAAAGAAAGTAGTTGGGATTGTTATGCCCCGCAAAGTCACTACGAGTGGTCTTGCCCCTAGTGGCATTACCACCGCAATGGAGTCTTGGCTTGTGCGGGCTTGGCATTGGTGTTGCTCTTCTTCTTCTTTGCCTTGGCCACATAACCGAGGCCCTCCTTCCCTTTGTGTGGCTTTTGCTCAAAAATTTGAGCAACAACCTTTTCTTTACCTTTAGGAATAGAGGTCTTGGCACTAGTGGCCTTGGCAAGCTCAACCTTCAACCTAGCATTTTCCTCAATAACATTTGCATGATCACAAGAGGGAGTAGAGGTGCTAGGTGAGTTAGATTTGAAAGTTGAGTTTGAAGTTGCTCATGAGACTTGACTAGAAGAGAGTGGGTACTTTCCAAGGCCTTGTGAGCCTTGTTAAGTTTCTCCACATCCTCAAGGAGTCTAGCATTAGCAACCACAAACTCGGCTTTCTCCTTTTTAATCACTTTATATTTAGCAAAGACATGATCTCTATCCTTAATGATTTTAGCAATTATTTCATCATTTTTATCATCAAGAGACTCAATTCTTTCCTCAAGAGAGGTTCTATATTCACTCTCTTCTTCAAGAGAAGCATTCAAGGATTCTATGGAAGCATTCAAGGATGCTATGGTGAGAGAATCCTCTCTCTCAATTTTTCCCTTGTCATCAAGGATTTCTTCGGCCGCATCAAGTTGTCTCAAGAGAGACTCAACATATGCCTTAGCTTCACCTTGCAAGTTAGCCACAATAGTATCGGAAGCAACAAGTTCTTTCTTAATCACAAGACTAGTTTTATCATCTATTTCATGCATAGTCTTGGGAGTAGAAGATGATACCTCGGTGACGGAAGCCATGAGGCAACGAGCGGTGTTGATGGAGAGGTTCTCATTGGGGGATTCGAAGAGAGAAGGAGGTGGAGTTGATACAATGGCCAAAGCGGCCACCTCACGAGTGGGTTCTTCTTCTTCTTCGGAATCCTCGGAAGGATACTCTTCTTGAGTCAACAACACAATTCTTGGTGCTTTCTTGAAGAATGGCTTCCTCTTGACAAAAGGCTTCTTTTGTATCATGTTTGATTCGCCCTTGAGGACAAGCCTTCCACCGTTTTGCTCTCTATTCTCATAAGGACAATCTTGATGAAGTGATGCTTGTTATGACAATTGTAGCAAGTCTTTATCCTATTAGCAAACTCCTTCTTCCCACTTGGATTGTTTGCATGATCAACTTGAGCCTTTGCCTTGGCCGGGTCACGCCAAAAGTCCTTGTTGCAAGAGCTATGTGACCATGGAGGGCTTGTTCAAGTCATCGGGAGGAAGGTTGTTCGGGCATGCTTCAACTTCATCATGTTCATCAAGGCACACAACCTTGGCCTTCAAAGCAAGAGAGGGACCTTGCTTCATTCCCATGGCCCTAGCACGGTTGTCTAGAGCATTCTTGGTGGCAACCTTGGAGGCTTGTATCTCTTGCATAACTTCATTGGATGTCATCTCAAGGTAGTTGAATTTTCCTTGAAGGGCCTTCAAGTCAACGGGCTCGAAGGGCATGAGAGCATTCACATACTTCCTCTTGATCCAAGCATCATCCACATAGGTTGCCCCAACATTGAAAAGGCTTGGGCAAGAATCTTGAGTCTTGCATACATCTCTTCATGAGTTTCACTATCAAGCATGTAGAAGCCTTCGACTTCATTGTTCAAAGCATCAAATCTATTCCTCTTCATGCTTTCATTTCCAAGAAATGCCACCTCAAGGCACTCCCAAGCTTCTTTGGCGGTGGAGGTTTTGAATGTGATGAAGACCACTTTCTCCAACGGCAAGTTCAATCATGTGGAGAGCGGAAGCATTGAGTTGTTTCTCGGCCACCTCTCTTCTTGTCAAGTTGTTAGGATTCACGGCCTTGTATCCCTCTTGAATGATCCTCCAAAGCTCGATAGAGGAACTGTTGATATGAGATTTCATTAAGTGTTGCCAAGTAGCAAAAGCTAATGCATTAAGTTTAGGAGGTGGACCCAAAGGGTTTATGCGAGTATGATGGATAGGTGGGTCGGGAGAGTACACAAAGGGAACCCCATGGTACTCCGGCTTCCCACCTTCGGGAGTGGTGGTAGTGGGAAGATTTCTTAGGGTCGGTTTCTTTATCTTCAACCCCTTTCTTTTCCCTTTTCCCTCCTCGGTTTCACCGTCATGGAGGTAGCGGATTCATCTAGTGGGGTGGTCTCCTTAGGAACCTTGCCACTTGCGAGTTGTGTGATCAACTCACGCATCTCGGCAAATTTGGTATCCATGGACGATATCAAAGATGTCTCCATCAATTTGAGATCGGCCATGGATGCCGTAGTGGCTTGGTCATCCAAGGGATCACCATCACTTCGTGTCATACTTCTCTTAGGCGGTTAAGCCCAACAAGAGAGCCGAGGCTCTGATACCAATTGAAAGGATCGTATGACACCTAGAGGGGGGGGGGGTGAATAGGTGCTACTTCAATTTTAGTACTTTTTCAAATTAGGCTTGACACAAAAGGTAAATTCTCTAGATATGCAACTAAGGTGAATTTACCTATATGACAAGCAAGCAACTAAACAAGATACACGAAGTAAAGACTATAAACAAGGATAGAAGTAACCGAAGTGAAAGCACGCGGAGACACGGATGTAATCCCGAGTTCCTCCTTTTTAGGGGAGTACGTCTCGTTGGAGAGGTGTGAGCTACCACAAAGGTCAAAACTCAACCGCCACAAAGGCGGACGCACTGATGTAGCACAACCTATGGCTCCTACAACAAGTGGACCAATGACAAGAGCAAGAGTCAAAGCTCTCCATGATAAGGTGAATTCACTCCTTTCTATGTGTGATCTCGACACTCCTTTGAATGGCTTGCTACTTCATTCTGATACCTTGTGTGTGCTCAGCTATGGTGGACCTGATGACCCCTATGAAGATCTCCAAGGAAGTGATGAAGATGGCCAAGAGTCGTCGCAAGACGAAGGAGAAGGAGCTGTGGAAACTGGCCAGCCGGCCCCCAGGCCGGCCCCCAGGCCGGGCTGCCTCCAGAGCCAACCGGACTCCAGGCCGGCCTAGGCCGGGCCACAGGCCGGTCTACCTCCCGACGCAACCAGCCCTCCAGCCGGCCTAGGCCGGACCCAGGGCCGGGCCCATGCCCGAGGCAGCCGGCCTCCATGCCGGCCTCCACACCAGCCTCGGCCGGCCTCCAGGCCGGTTTCCCTGAAGACTTCAGCCTGCGCGCTTGACGGGCCCACGTGGCCTTGTATCTCCACCTTTTCGCCCATCTCGTGACTTAGACTATAAATAGACCCCTCCCCTCCAGATCTAGGGTTAGACTAAGATTTGAGAACTAAAGTAGAGCCTTGCTCCTTCTTCTCAAAGTGTCTCTTTCCTCCTATGGAGATGAATCAAGGCCTCCACATGTGGAGATGAACCAAGGCCTCCTCTTGAGGAGAAGATCCCTGCGTGGATACCAAGGCTCCGCTTGTAGTTGCGATTACTTGCTAATCTTCCCTCTGTGAGTGGCTAGATTGGATTGGTTGGATTGACCAATTGGACAAACAATCCTAAGAGTAAGGTGTGCTTGGGAGAGGAGGATTGGGGAATGCCCACGGGGATTTGTTACCAATCGAGTCTTGTCGGGTTGCTACTTGCTATTTACCCTCGTGTGTTCGTTTTCCCCTCTTTTGTGTTCTTCGTTCATCGTGTGTTCTTCGTGTTCATCTTTCCCTCCGCTCAAATCCGTGAAAATCGGGACCAACCCACATCACGCACCTTCTTCTCCGATGAACCGCACCACAAAGGTTTGGTTCACCTTCCACTATCGGAATCCTTCAAGGCGGAATCCGGAGCCCTTACAACAACGATCCGGGGCACATCCCACAAGAGGATTGGGGGCTCCCGAACAGCTACAAATCTGTCACAAAGACAACAAGTGAGTACAATAAGAAGCTAGGTTTTCCTAATGGAAATCTTAGCCAAGGGGCCCTCAAGTGAATGAGGGGGAAATGAAGAACGGCTTGGTGAAGATGTAGATCCGGGTCTTCTCCTTCAATCCTCCAAAGATCAACAAGTTTGGGTGGAGGGATTGGGAGATCTAGTGATTCTTGAGCTTGCAATAATGGAGACTTCAAGTTTGGGCGAGCTAGCCGGCTGGAGGTAGGTGGAGGGGTATAAATACCCCTCCAGAAAAACTAGACGTTTCTGTCCACTTGGGCCGGAGACTCCGGACTGAAGTCCGGAGACTCCGGGCAGACCGGAGACTCCGGGGGTACTCCGGGGTTACTCCGGACCCGATACCGCAGCTGCCGTCGCTTGGTCACTTCGCTTCAAAACTCTGTCTGGGGCGGAGACTCCGGACCGGAGGTGCGGAGACTCCGGTCAGGGCGGAGACTCCGGGGTTACTCCGGGGTAACTCCGGACCCTATACCGTAGCTGCCGTCGAATGTGTCAAAGCCTGAGAGGCCGGAGACTCCGGCCCCTGAGCCCCTGAGGACCGGAGACTCCAGACTGGGCAAGCAAATGCAGACTTCTTTTTCCTGTCAAGTGTTTCGATGCAACGTGCAAATATTTCTTTTGACTCCTGCACCACTTAACATCACTTAGATATATCCTAGTGTTGTTGCCTAACACACAAAAACTAAGGGATATAAAATATGCCCTTTCAACCAGCACAAGCCGGCTCCAGAACCGGTTGAACTAGCCCAGAACCGGTTCCAAGACTGGTTTCAGACCGGCGATATAGAGGGGTTTCCGGCTACCAGGACTGCTACAAAACCGGCTGAACCAGAAAATGTCGGTTGGCAAACCGGTTGGGAAACTGGCACTACAGAGGGGATTTCCGGTCCACAGGGAACCGGTCAACCAGCTTTTCAGCCAACTTACCAACCGGGATTTTTTTGACCTGCGAGTCAACTCGGGCTGAGGCCTTGTATCCCTTTCCCCAACTTTCCTAGGCTATATATAGACCTCCTCTCTTCAGCTTTAGGGTTAGACTATGTTGAGAATAGAGTTGAGCTTTGCTCCTTTCCACCCCATGTTGGTGTTGCCTTTTAGGAGATGAATCAAGGCCTCCCCATGTGGAGATGAACCAAGGCCTCCCCTTGTGGAGAAGATCCCTCTAGTGGATACCAAGGCTTCTACTTGTAGTTGATACTACTTGCTAATCTTTCCTCTTGAAGTGGCTAGATTGGATTGGTTGGATTGACCAATTAGAGAAACAATCCTAAGAGTAAGGTGTGCTTGGGAGAGGAGAATTGGAGGCTGCACTTGGGAATTTGTTACCAATTGAATCTTGCTTGGTTGTGCTTTGCTAGTTATCTTGATTTTAACCTTTTCCCTCTTTGTGTTCTTCGTGTTCATCGTTCGTTCTTCGTGTTCATCGCCAAATTCGACCCCAAATCCGTGAAGATCAGGACCAACCCACATCATATGGTATCAGAGCAACGGTTGCCACGGATTTGATTTGTGTTTCCCCACCAAATCCACGAATTTTTTTTCTTTTCCCCCAAATTTTGAAAATCCAAAAAATAGCCCAAAAAGGAATTGGATCGATCTCTTGATTTGTTGAGTTTTTCATCATTTTGATCCATGGATCTGTTGCTTAAGGACCCCTTACACCTTTGCTTGCGTTCCCATAGCCCGATTTGGTCAATTTCCCAACAAATTTGAGGATTTTCGAGGCTGTTTTCCGCTCCAGCCAAGATCTGGTTGCAAGTCGGCTGAAAAACCGGTTGAACCGGAATTTTCCGGTTAGAAATCTGGCCGAACCTGTGGGGATATACCAACTAGGGGTATCACCAGCATGGATCAATCCAGCTAGTCCAGGGTGGCCCGCAGTGGTGGCAAAGGCTTTTGCCTGCCGGGCGGGCGGCCTAGATAGCTGACGACCAAGGTAAGGCGGATGCCGGCAAGGAGGAAGCCCAAGACCGAAGCCCATGAAGCCACCAAGATTAAGGCGGTAGGCGGCATACTTGCCGGATAGGATTAGGACTCTGTATACTTGCCGGATACTAACCTCCCTGTAACCCTACGCCTGGCCGCCTATATAAGCCGAACCAGGGACGCCTCTAGGGATATACTCTCACGCTCATTGTAACCCGACCAAGGCTATTGCCATTATAGTGAGTTATAGCAGCACGTAGGAGCTCGCCACCGCTGCGAGATCCGAAGCTGGGTAATCCGCCTTGTTCGATCCCGACCTCGACGACACTCCCTTTCACCCCCTCGGTTAACCCTCGGCTAGAGGACCCCCGTCTCCTATCTACGATGCCGATACGACGACAGTTGGCGCCCACCGTGGGACCAAAGGCGTCAGGCGTCACGTTCCAGGCGGGAACAATTGGCGGCATCGGTGACACCATCGCCGTTGGCCGCGCCTCGCGATTCGGCTCCGTCGGCTACGTTCAAGACGATGCAACGTGGGTGCCGGCAAAGGACGGTCTCATCGCCTATACCCTCATCCCAATTGGCGGTTTCGAGTTCTTCATGGGGTTCACCCCGAGGCGATGGGTTTCCCCAGGAATCACACCGTGTTCTCGCCCACCCACCACCCGGAGTTCGACTACGCACAAGACGGATCTGAATCCGCCTCCTCCGAGGAGTCCGCGGATTCCGATCTCCACTTCTGTGGTGTTGCCGGACTGGGATCCGACTCCCAGCCGAATAGCAACGATCCTGAATCCATCCTTCCTGCACTCCAGGACGATGCGATCTCAGATGCCGGATCCAGATCTACTGTTCAAGTCAAGATAGATTCTGACTCCAATGGAGAGTCTGTCAGCATGTTTGAGCCAAAGGTTCAAAAGTGCTTTGACGCACGCGAACCACCGTCTTCAGAGGTGGCAAGTTCATTAGCAACCATGCAGCAGGCTTTCGTGGCCGATGTTACCAGAACGGATCCGGCTAAAGCGACAGAACCTGTCGTTGCCTCCACTCCGGGAACTACCTTGCCGGCCGAGGAGCCCCCGCCGGCTCCAATGAAAAGGACGAACCTGGAGAGAGGCGGATGCAGCAAAGACGCCCTTACCGATGCAGAGAAAGCAGCTTTGGCGGAGGTCTTGTACACGCAAGTTAACGAAAAAACAGCTTCGGTTGACCTGGAGAAACTCCGCTCGGTCCTCGTTGACCAAGCCAGGAACCTCCAGGAGAAACAAGATGAGGTCATGGGCATGCTTAAGGATGCCAAGGCGGAGCAAGCGAAGCTGACCGCCAGAAAAAACCTCTTCACCACAACACCGGTGGCCAAGTCAAAGCTGCCACCGCCAAAGAAAAGTACGCTGCAGAATCGGGATCCGCCTCCCAAGGAGTTCGAGTAACCTGCGCAGAGACTTGGTTTTGAGTGGGCATCGGCTCCGCAGCGCAGGGACAACAACAGCGATCTAATCTTGAGCACGCCTATCCTCAACACTGCGACCGCCTTAGACATCCTCAACAACGACGATTATGACAAGGACGAGAAGATCTACTACGCCTCGGTTCTAGCCTACAAGGCTTTGGAGCAGCAGGCACGGGCTGATTCTCGTGTTGATCAGGCGGATGCGCGAGGTGGCCGTTTGGAGTCAAAATCCAATGCTTGCATAGCTGCTGCCGGCGGCAACCCCAACGACCCATCCGGCTCCAGTAGCCATGACAAGGGGAAGGACAAAGACAAGTAGCCATGAAAATCGCCGCCTCCCAGAAGACATCGCGACGAGGCTTCCCGTACCGGCAACAGGCAACACGACCCACCCCCTCCGCCGCCTAGGAGAGAAGGCGGAAGTCGAGACAACCACCAGCCGCCAAGAAGTGGCGGCAATCGTGATGATGCCCCACCACCAAGGAGAAGCAGGGACCGTACACGATCCCCACCGCCAGTGCCCAGGCGCGAAGGCGGGAGTCAGGGACACAACAACGAGCCTAGGCACAGCAGAAGCCGAGATGCGCAGGATGAGCCTCGTGTTGACAGAACCAACAGGCAGCTCAATCCGGAAGACGCACGACATCGCCTCAATGAGATTCAGGCTGGAAAAGAGGAGTCATACCTTGGCCCCGAGTGCTTTGGCCCTGCCATCCGCAATATTCAGGGCCTAGGGACATGACATCAGTGTCAAAAAGTTGCCCAAGGTATAACGGAGCAGACAAGCCAAACTCGTGGTTGTCGAACTATGCACTAGCAGTCCAAATTGCCGGGGGCAATGGCTTAGTCGCCGCTCGTTTTCTGCCCCTCATGTTGGAGGGTACAGCCAGAACTGGATTGAAAACTTGCCGGAAAAATCAATTCATAGCTGGCTGGACATGGAGCCGGTTTTCACCCAACACTTCCAGGGTACATACAAGCGCCCAAACACGTATACTGATCTGACGCGCTGTGTGCAAAGACCAGATGAAACTGCGACCGCTTTCTTGGCAAGATGGATCTAGACAAAGGCAAGTTGCGAGAACGTCGACGACAATCAAGCAATCCATGCCTTTATCACAGGCTTGTTGAAGGGCACGAGTCTCAGACACAGGCTTGTCCGCATGCAAGTCAAGGATCTCGGGGTCATGCTCAAAGTCGCCGGCATGTACGCTCAGGCGGACGACGATGCACGTGATGGCGAGGGTGCCCCTGACTTGGCGCCAAACAAGCGTGCTAGTTACAAGCGCAAAACTCCCCATGAAGACAAAGCTGGACCTTCCAATGAGGTTGCCGCCGCCTTTGAAGGTAGAGGCGGCAAACGCAAGTGGAAAAACAAAGGCAAGGACGCTGTTCCTAGCAAAAATCGCATGTCGTACGAGCAGGCGAAGCTTTTGCCCTGCCCCATCCACGCCTCGCTTGGCAAGGTCAACCACATGCTGGGAGAGTGCCGTTTCATGGACGACTTCAAGAAGGACCCCGATGTTGGCTGGAAGCCGAAAAAGACTAAAAAGGCGGAAAAGGCAAAGAAGGATGACGATGACGAGGCTGTCTCCATGTCAGAGGATGAGGACCCCAAGCCGCCTCGCAAGGAGAAAAAGTTCCCCAAAGTGCACGAACAGCTCGTTTGTTTCTTGGGCACTCCTTCGGTGAAAGAAGAAAAGGCGGAACTACGTGAGCTCAATGCCACGGTGCCAGACGTTCCCCAGTACTTGAACTGGTCCGAAGCTCCAATCACATGGGACAGGGGCGATCACCCAGACCACGTGCCGCATCCGGCAAGTACGCCCTCGTCGTCGACCCAATTGTCGACAACTTTAGACTGACCAAGGTGTTGATGGACGGAGGCAGCAGCCTCAACATCCTGTACGAAGACACCTTGAAGCGCATGAACTTGACGGAGAGCCAGCTTGACTACAGCAAAGTCAAGTTCCATGGTATCGTGCCAGGAAAGCAAGCCAAGTCCATGGGAAGCATTAAGCTCGAGGTTACTTTCGGAACCGAGGCCAACTATCGCACAGAGCATATTCGGTTCGAGGTAGTCCCCTTCAAGAGTGCTTACCATGCCATCTTTGGAAGGCCAGCTTTCGCCAAGTTCATGGCGAGACCATGTTACATCTACAGCAAGCTGAAGATGCCTGGACCCAACGGTACTATCACCGTCAATGTCAACTTCAAGAAAGCGAAAGAGTGCGAGCGTGGCAATGCCGCCTTCGCTGAGGCTGTCCTCCACACAGAGGAATTAGCAATGCTGAAAAAGGAAACTGATACGTCGCAGTTGCCGGAAAAGGTGCAGACTGCCGAACCAAAGAAGATCTTCAAGGCCTCCGAGGAAACAAAGAAGGTGGATCTGGTGTCAGGTGATAGCTCCAAGCAGCTCACCATCGGGTCCGGCTTAGATGACAAATAGGAAAGCGCGCTCGTCGAGTTCCTCCGTGAGAACGGGGACATCTTTGCATGGTCGTCCGCCGACAAGCCGGGTGTTCCTAGGGAACTTGCCGAGCACTCTCTTAACGTCTACAAAGGAGCTAAGCCAGTCAAGCAAGGAATAAGGCGCTTTGGTGAGAAGAAGAGGCAAGCGATCGGGAAGGAGATCATCAAGTTGCAGGAGGCAAAGTTCATTAGGGAAGTAGTGCATACTGATTGGTTGGCAAATCCTGTAATGGTTCCGAAACCTAATAAAGCGCTGAGGATGTGTATCGATTATACCGGTTTGAACAGGTGCTGTCCTAAGGACCACTTCGCTTTACCACGTATAGATCAGGTCATAGACTCCACAGTCTGCTCCGAGCTGCTGTGCTTTTTGGATGCGTACTCCGGGTACCACCAAATCAAAATGCGGGAATTGGACCAACTAAAAACAGCGTTCACGATGCCCTTCGGCCTAAAAATGCCGGCGCAACGTATCAGCGATGCATGCAAAGATGCCTTAACGAACAAATTGGCCGCAATGTTCACGTCTATATAGACGACATTGCCGTCATGTCTCGGAAAAAAGGCGGATTTGCTTGAGGACCTTAGAGAACCTTCGACAATCTTCGGGTATATAGGAGGAAGCTCAATCCAAAGAAATGCGTCTTTGGAGTTCCCGCCGGCAAATTGCTCGGCTTTATCGTATCCGAACGAGGAATTGAGGTCAACCCGGAGAAAATCAAGGCAATTCTCAACATATCCAGGCCAACATGCCTGAAGGACGTGCAGCGCCTTGCCGGCTCTGCCGCTGCCGTCAGTCGTTTCATTAGCCGTCTTGGTGAAAAGGCCATGCCTCTTTACCGGCTATTGAAGAAATCCGACAACTTTGAGTGGACAGACGAAGCAGATGCCGCCTTGCAGCAGCTCAAGGTAGCATTAACGACTGCCCCGATACTTGCAACACCTCGTCCAGAGGAACCCATGCTGCTATACATCGCGGCAACCAACTTGGTTGTCAGCGCAGTAATGGTTGTGGAGCGCAAGGCGGAAGCAGCAGACGCATCTGAGCAGCGTCCTGTCTACTTCATCAGTGAAGTATTTTCCGCCTCCAAACAGCGTTATCCGCATTACCAGAAGCTGGTCTATGGCGTTTTTTATGCCGCCAGGAAGTTGAGTGTAGCGGACCTGCACTTAAAAATTGGCAAGATCCCTGTGTATAGTGCAAACCCCTAGATCGATTCATTTGCACACACAGTCTAAGATGAATATCATGCAAATGCGTCAAATTTTATTACATCGCATGATCCAGACTTACAATTTTCATTACAAATTGCATAGCTCAAGGCTAGCATTTTACAAAGTTCAGCACAGCGGAATAAAAGTAGCAGTGAGTCTCCATCATCTTCATGTGCCACAGGCGAAAACATGTTGGTTGTAGACTCGAAAACCTTATACGAAACCTCACTCATCATCTGAACATCCTGCAACAGGAAAAATGTTACAACAAGGTGGGTCAGAACCATATAAAATGGAACTGGCAAGTGACACTCTGTGGACACTTAGTGGAAAAACTCTAATAACCTATATGCATATTTGGCCGGTGGAGTTCAAAGGCTATTTTGCAGAAAGCCAATTTTTCCTAACTCTTTGGAAAACTTTTCTTCCAGTCGAGACAAGTATGGCATGAAAACCATAGTCTCATCTTCCCTTGTTCACCCATCAAAATTTTACTTGAGAAGTTGGAATGTTGGGATCCTCCGTTGACGTCCTTGATCAGCTGCTCAGAATTGTCCGTAACCGGGGACACGGCTAAGTACTTAGTTTTGACACTCTCGAGAGGTTGTGCATGTTCACCATTAGACTTAAACAACCCAAACTATCCCCACACTCCAATAGTGATAGGGGAAAAGAAGAGGTTAAGACGAGATCCTTCATAAGCATTTTCCCACCCCATACCGGCCTGACGCGCTCCACCTACAATCCTCTACCACCACCTGTCAAGCCGGGGTAGTCCACGCAACTTATTCGATCAAGACAGAGCCCATATGACCAATGGCTGCACTGGAAGCAATCTTCACTTGGAGTTCTTCAAATCCCTTTGTTCCTGGGTGGCCATCCACAAGTGAATATCCCTCAGGTAAAACCCCTGGGAACAACACTCAACTCAAATATCCTCTTATCAAAACCAACTCCACCCAGGTGTTTCATTTTAACTTAGTAGAATTTAGCTTTTCATAAAAACATCTTTTGCATTGCACTTCAATAATCCACTAAGTTAAAATGGGATGCTAGACCATCTAGTAAAGGGGAGCTATTCTAAACAGTTTTAGCATAGCAATTCTACTAAGTCCTACACATGCTTAAGAAAAATATTCTACTCATGCATAGACAAAATACTTAGGAAATTTATGAGGTGTGCCACTTGCCTTTGATAGTTGTTGTTGCTCACAAACTCTTTTCAACGTAACTCAGCTCTCTCCGTTCAAACTATACAAAGCAAGAGATAACAATAAACAAACAATAACACAAGCATATAACATAACATCAAACATGGGCAAAAACAATACAACTGGGTTGGTGGTCCAAATTCATCACATAATTCAATATGCAAAAGGAATTAATATGATGAGGTCTAGGTTGGTCAAGATCCATTGTTTGCAATTTGAATTTTGGTCAAATTGCATACTAGTCAAATTGCAATTTGAATTTTGGTTAAAGTTTGCAAAACAAGTCACTAAAACATTTTTAAACCAATTTCAACATTTCCATGATGAAATGATTCAACTAAAATAGGTTTTGGGTCTACTGGACAGAGGACAACTAATTAAAATTAATCCAATTGGATTTACTCAAAAATCTAATTTTAAACTAAAGTTATGCCAAAATTTACTCAAATTACACATTTGAAATTTGAATACATCTAAACTTGGCAAAACAGAAAACTAACAGAACCAATATAATCTACAGAACCTAAGGTTTCCAAAAATATTTTATTTGCAAAATTTGAACTTATAGATATTTTATTATAATTAAAATACTACCGACTAGTATTTTAAATAGTAGAAAATAAAGATTCGGTAAAAGTTAGATTTTATTACAGATCTGTAATCTAGACAAGTTAGCGAATTCAACGGTATATTATTTGTAAATTTTGGACGTCTAGATCTTTTCCTATGGATTTTACAAGTTTAAAAAGTAAAAATCATTTTTAATAATTTAAACAATGCATTTGAATAACCAATAAGAAAAATATAAGTTCCAAAAGTTATTTTTTTATACTACTGTACAAAGGGTCTCAAATGGTAACATTGGCAACAAGAATCATCTCAAAATAATTTATAGAATTAAAAATATAACTAAAATAATATTTTACATGTTTCTGTAAATAACAAGTTTGTGCACGACTAAAATATATATTTTTATTATACCACTGTATTCTAGACGTTCATACGAATACATAGACTACAAAAACATTGAAAACGGAGTTATGGTTGATTTACTACGGATTTAACAAGTATTAAACATTTTCTGAATTTTATAATGAT
Source organism: Poa pratensis (assembly GCA_947311845.1). Lineage (NCBI taxonomy): Eukaryota > Viridiplantae > Streptophyta > Magnoliopsida > Poales > Poaceae > Poa > Poa pratensis. The sequence goes on along the minus strand of CAMZMU010000033.1, from coordinate 46,760,392 downwards.
TTAAAAGGAACGGAGCGATCTGATTGGTCCATACCGGCGGGCGGACGTGGTCGCGGCGCGGGCGGTCGCGGACGGCGGTCGGGTCGCCGAATATGGAGGAGATGGCGGCGCAGCGGCTCGGACCTCGACGTTGGCGGTGCTCCGGTGATCCTCCAGGCCTGGGAATGTGACGAAGAGGTGCGGCACGAGGAGGCGGAGGCCCTGGACGTGACGGCGTCGACTCACGTGTCCTGTAACAGCAAGGAGTCGCGGATGGAGCCGCGGTGGCTCCGGCAATCTTCAGGCGAGCAAGCTCCACTCGATTCTCTGCGCTAAAATTTCGGGGAAGGGTTATAAAGGTGCGCAATCGCATGGGTAGGAAGATGGAGGTGGTCTCGGGCCTAGGCATGGACTAACCTCGCCGAAAACGAAGAAAAACGGTGGCGGCCGAAGGAACTCCGGCGAGCAAATTCGCCAGCCTGGGGCACGATTCGGTCGGAGTGAGAGGGGAAATGAGAGGGTCTCGAGGGATTTTCATAGAATCAAGCGGCACTTAAATTGGTGCTTTAAATCACCGGGAATCAAGACGGGAAGAAACAGCAACGGGAGCAGTTTCGGGCATCAATTTTCGTCCGTTGGAAGGTTGACGAGGATGACGCAGCGTTGACGTCATCAATTTTTCTTTTTTTTTCTTTTTCTGATTTTTCTTATTTCTTTCATACTTTTGTTTTAAGTGTCCAAATCAACTCAAACCAGTTTCTATAAATTTGTAAAAATAATATATTTCTTTTAAAACATTCAAACACACTTTTTCAACACATTTCAAAAATTCAAATTTAAAATATTGCATAATTTGTTAATTGACACTTTATGTCAATTTTAAAAATAGGGTCTTATAAATTCTTTTTGAACTTAAAATAAAATCCAGAAAAATAGTATGAGTAATATCATTCAATATGACAACCCAATAAATTAATTTGGTACAAAGCATTTTATTTAAATAGAGTTTCGATAAATCATTTAAATACAAATACCCCTTTATATCATGGGCTTTAAAAATACCACAAATGTAAATATTGGGAGAAAGCTATTTTAAGCTTATTTTCTTCAAGTAAAAATAATTGAATCAAACCACATTTTAAATAGAACAAGCGTAAAATCAATAACTTAAAACACTTCATAAATATTGTTTTAGAGTTTAACAAACTCCTAATTTTAAATCATATATTTTAACTAAAACAGGCATACTTTAAATAACTTAAGCACTTTGCAAATAAGATTGTAGGGTTTAAAGAATTAGCCAAAAGTTAAATATTTAAAATCAAATATTTGAAATAAGACATTTTATGAAATGAAGTTGTCTTTGAAAATTTTAATTCACCTTGCCACATATATTGGGGTTTAAGAAATACTTTGGATAAAAGAATTTAAACTAAACTCAAAATTTGAAATTAAAGATTACTTAGATAATTAAACTTTTTTTTTGAAGATGCCAAATGTATTCTATTATTTGGTTTCTATTGTAATTTTTATGTTTTATTTTAATAAAAACAAAAGTTTCAATTTTTAGTGATTTTTAAACATTCCAAAATATTGGGATGTTACATTGAGGCGCTACTTTCAGGAACATTCCATTACTGTGGTGAGCAAAGCACCTCTGAGAGATATAATCAACATGCGGATGCAACAGGCCGAGTCGCCAAATGGGCATTGAACTTGCCGCCTTTGACATCACGTATAAACCCAGAAACGCTATTAAGTCTCAAGCCTTAGCAGATTTTGTCGCAGATTGGCGGAAGCCATGAATGAAATACCTCTCCCTGAATCAGAGTACTGGATCATGCACTTTGACGGATCAAAGATGCTTCAGGGCTCGGGGCTGGCGTTGTGTTGTGAAATCCGCAAGGAGATAAGCTAAGCTACGTGTGCTGTAGATTCATTTCAAAGCAACTAATAATGTTGCCGAATACGAAGCTCTCCTTCATGGTTTACACATTGCCAAATAATTAGGCGTCCAGCGCGTTCTCTGCTACGGAGATTCAGACCTAGTGGCGCAACAGACACGTGGTACATGGGACACAAAAAGTGCAACAATGGCGGCATATCGCTCCGCTGTTGATGAATTCCTAAATGCTTCCTAGGATATGAGGTCCGCCACATCCCCAGGACACAAAACAAGGCGGCAGACACACTTGCCAGATTGGGGTCTGAGCGCAAAAAGGTACCAAATATGTTTTCCTGGAACACCTCCACAAGCCGTCAATAAAAGGGGAAGACCTCCTTGATCCAGAAGCGGCGGAACCAGTGGAAGAGGCTAGTTATGCCGTCTACTTGGTAAAGCCGGATTGGACCACCCCATACTTGAATTTCCTGATCAACCAGGAGTTGCCGGAAGATGAGGTATTGAAAAGGCAAATTATACGAAGGGCCAAGGCATTCACAATTATCAAAGGCGAATTGTACAAGCGTAGCACTACTGGAGTATACCAGCGCTGCATTTCACCAGAGGAAGGCAGAAACCTGTTGGACGAGATACATTCCGGAGTTTGTGGGCATCATGCTTCGTCCCGCTCTCTTGTGTCCAAAGCTTTCCGACAAGGTTTTTATTGGTTGACAGCCAAGGAAGACGCGGAAGATATCGTCAAAAGATGTAAGGGTTGCCAACTATATGCCAGACAACCTCACATGCCGGCTCAAGAGTTAAAAACAATACCCATCACATGGCGTTTCGCAGTCTGGGGCTTGGACATGGTTGGTCCGTTTAAGACACACCTGGTGGCTACACACATTTGCTTGTGGCTGTAGACAAGTTCACCAAATGGGTTGAAGCTAAACCTATCAAAAAGCTTGACGGCGCGACAGCCGCCAATTTTCTGTGGGGCATAATCTCTCGGTTCGGAGTGCCACATAGCATTATCACCGACAATGGCACAAACTTATCGCAAGGCGAAGTTGAGGAATACTGCATCCAACATGGCATCCGGTTGGATTTGGCTTCCGTAGCACATCCCCAGGCAAACGGTCAAGTAGAGCGTACAAATGGCTTGGTTCTTCAAGGAATCAAACCTCGTCTCAAAGTACCATTGCACAGGGCAGCTGGTCTTGGGTTGAAGAGTTGTAATCTGTCCTTTGGATGTTGCGTACAACTCCAAACAGGTCAACGAAATTTACTCCTTTCTTCTTAGTCTATGGCGCAGAAGCAGTGTTGCCATCCGACATGATGTTCGACTCCCCCAGAATTCAAGCCTACGTCGAAGAAGACGCGGAAGATGCAAGACAGGATGGCCTAGATCTACTTGACGAGGAACGAGACGTTGCCATTGCACGATCTGCCATCTATCAGCAGAATTTGCGGCGGTACCACAGTCGAAGAGTGCGACAACGTAGTTTTAGAGTAGGTGACCTGGTCCTCCGCCTAATCCAGGACAGGAAAGGCTTGCATAAGTTATCCCCTCCATGGGAAGGGCCCTTTGTGGTCAGCAAGGTACTGCTCATTGGTTCCTACTACTTGATGGACATACGAGACGGCTACAAGAAGAAGAAAGGCCGTAAGCGCAAGAGGAATGTTGACGACAAGTACAAGGAAACTAAGCGGCCGTGGAACATTGAGCAGCTACGTCCCTTTTACACTTAGCAATTTTTAATTGTAATAAGTACTATATGGTTATGAAATAAAAGTCTGTGGTTTGCTCATTCCGTCTTGAGACCATGCCATCTTTTATCTTTTCTTGCAATCATATATCTGTCATGTCAAAAGTTACCAAACAATTTTTGCTCCGTGCTAATGGTTCCAACTTTTTTGGCATTTTGCCGTCTGCCGGCTAAAACTAAGCAAATAACCTTTGCACCGCCTAATATGACTATCTGTTTGTTTGTATGTGGGTCGCCTAGTAGTATGTCATTGGCACCAAAATGCCGGCTTTTGCCTCTGTGTCTCAACTAATTGGTATTGCACCTGGTTGGCACAGCTAAAGTAACTGAGATGAGGTTCCGCCAACATATGAAACAGCTAAGCATATAAACACAGATACATTTTTAAGGCGGGCCACTTAAGCATAAGTCTACCACCAAGTGTAGCATAAAAGTTGGCCCAACAAATATAGTTACATCCCAAGTAAGGCAAGTTTTTCGCGTCAACATTTTAACGCATCTACTTGTTAAATTGTTTGCAGGAAAGGCCGCCTAGGGTGTTGCCGCCTTGGTTGGTGCCGCCTCGAGGACTTGGGGGCTGACGCCTGCATCCTTGGGGCTGGTTCCGCCATCCTGGACGTCTTCACTGGCAACCGAAGAGGATCCGCCTGCTGCAAGATGAGGATCGGGATGTTCCTTGTAGAAGGCACGCAGGTCCACCATGTTGGCCACTCGAGTTGCGTAGCCAGAGACGGAGGCCATCACTTTCTTCGCATTGATGGCGTTGCCATTTTCATCTCTGTGGGCATGAACTCCGTCACCTGATGTATATCCGCTTCTGGGTACCAGGCACTGCACAAGGAGAGTGCCACGTTGGCGGCGCCACGGGCAGCGGAGCGTAGCACACTCTCATGCTCGTTGGCCGCCTTCCTCAGCACCTCTGGCACAGCCTCAGGACACCGGGATCGCTGCTCTCGCCCGGGTAGAACTTGGCGGCAAAAGCTTGGCCTGCGCTGATGATGTCGGTGATCAGCTCACCAACTTTCAGTATGCGTGCAAGGCGGGGAGAGGTATCCTCAGTGTCGCTCAAGTTTGCCAGGGCTGCAAGGCAAAAAAATTCAAAGTTAAACAAGCAAAAGCAAGTAATTTCAAGCGCTCAACTACGGGAAGGCGAAGAAAATGTTACCAAGGATATGCTCATGGACGGCGTTGATCTCGTCCAAATGGCCGGCAAGAGTATCCTCGGCTATTTGCACAGTCTTGGCATGTTTCTCTTGCTGGATTTGGGAGTTCCTTGTCACCTCGGCAAGGTTGTCGCTTAGATTCTGATCTGATCCGTCAACTTGCTCACCGCGGTGGCATGGTCCATGTCCCGCTTCTCCAGCTCCTGGGCATGCTCCGCCTTCAGCTTCATGACCTCCTGGGCCAGATCTGCAGCTTCGTTCATTAAGGCTTGCATGTCAGTGGAGCTCTTGAGAATATCTTGTGCAGTGTTTAACAATTCTACAACAACAAGGAAAACTCTGGCTAAAATACTTGTCGGAGGCATAATGGAAGAGTTGACGGACGAAAGAAGGCAAAGAAATTTTGTCACCTTCATCTTTTTGCGAGCTTCTTCAAGACTCGCAATTTGGGCGTCCTTCAGCTCCAGTTCTTGCCGCAGATCGCGGCACTCCTTGACTTTCTTCTCTTGGGCGGAGAACAGCTCCGCATTGGAGGCCAATGTTGCCTAACAAGCAAGGGCAGACAAGTCAGGTTCGCCGACATAGTCAAAGGACTACTCCGCCGACTAAACAATCTTTTAGCCGCCAAAGTGCTCGGGGGCTGCGACTATGGAGTATCTTACCTCAAGTTGTCCGTGAAGGATGTCATGGAGTTTTCCATGTACGTGTACCAACTTTTGGTACCGTCACGCATGGTTTGGAGCGTATACCACGCTTCCCTTGTTCCCTCGCCAAGTCCAGAGCCGGGATGGGAGGAGGACCCGCCAAGGGCTTCTCCTGTTCTGTCCGCCATCTCCTGCTTCATGGCGATAAATCGGGCGGCATCATTAGCCAAAGCTTCAGCCGTTTTTGACAAGGGCGTGCTGGCGGCGTGCTTTTTGCCTGCCACCTTCTCCGCAGCTGACTGGGTAGTTCCAGTCATTGTCACCTTGTCCGCCATAAAAGTTCCCGGGCATAGAACCGCGGCAATGCTGGCGGCAGGTGTAGCCGGTGCGGTTACTGGAGAAGGTTTTGGTGGCTTGGTTCTGCCGGCTGCCGCCTTCACGTTGGAGCGTAGCCTAGCCATGGTTGGCTTAGCCCTGAAAAAGGGGAATGCAAGCAAGTTAGCGGATGTACAACATAAAATAAGTAAATCAAGCGGGCATTAGCTTACCGCTTGGTGGGGATATGTGTAACATCCCAAATCTGTAACCCTGTTTTATTAGCCAAAAATGTGGGCCAACAAAAATTTTCTGTTACTTTATGTGTGCTTGCTTGTGTTTGCTTGCTTGAGTGGTGTTTCCTTAAAATAAAAATTTGAAAAAACAAAGAAAAGAAGCACAACAAATTGTTTCCCACATAAAGTAATGTGACAAAAGTCACACAAACTTTTTCTATCTTCTAAGAAAATCAAAATTTGATCTTCAAAACAAAACTTCAGTGGGGTGACATGGTGATCACTTCCACTCTACCCTCATATTCTTTTCCTCTCTCTATTTTAAATTCTATTCTAAATCCTATTTTCAAATTTTCCAAATGTTTCTTTAACTTTGGAAAACCATCAAAATCTTCAAACTACACTACCAAATTAAATCATCCAGTGGTGGCACAAACCCTGGAAAAATATTTGGAAACAAATTATGAAAAGAAATTTCAAAATTTCAAATTTGGTTTTGGTTCAGGGATTTGATCGAACACATGTCGAGCACCACTGTGTTCATCTCTGAGCCGAAATTCAACTTCCAAATTCGAGCTCGTTTTTGAGAAATCGAGCTGTCCAGCAGCATCTCCACACTCACCTCACCTCACTCACTCGAGGGAAGGAGAAGAAACGTGCTCGTTGACCCCAGAGGAGGCAAGGCGATGCCGCCACGCCATTGCCGTCCCTGGCAAGCTCCCGCACGGGTCACCTCGCGGGCAGAGCTGAAGCGACGCCGAGACGACGCCGCGCCGTGCCCGCCACACCACCCAAGCCCCTCCGCCTCTGCACGACGAGACCTGAGCGCCGCAGAGCCCTCTGGCGTGTGCGACGTCCGCGCCAGAGCACGCCGTGCGTCGCGTCGACGCCGAGGTCCACGGCACGCCCTGCACGCCTTCGTGCTGCCCTACCTCTCCCCTCTGGTCCAGTCACCTCCGCCGCGTCGCGTCCGAACCCCTCTGCCCCTCTGCTGCCTTGCACGCGCACGAGCCGGCCCCAGCGCACGCACCCGTGCTCGCCGCACGCCATGGCCGGCCGAGCACGGCATCGACGCCCCACGCGTTACCCTGTCCCCCTCGACCACTGACCGTTCCTGCAGCACCCCCTCGCTCCCCGCAACCCCTCTGGCGCCCTCAGCCGGACCCAGCGCCACCACCTTCCTCTCCCCTCCACCGAGCCGTGGAAACGCCGACCGTCTGCGCCGCTATAAAAACCCACCCCCGCACCCTCTCTTCTCCACACACCTCCACCACCTCCCTCTCACACTCCTCACCCAGAGCATCGCCAGGAAGGCGAGCTTTCCCCTGCAGCCACCGTGCACACGCACGGCAGTGCGCTGCCGCGTCGAGGAAGAGGTCGACCACGGCCAGGTCGCACCCCTCTTCCCCTGCTCTCTCTCTGGCCCCTGCCCGCACCACCATTACTCCCTTGCTCACCCGCCACGATTTGCCGGTGTTTCTTGCACAGCAGCGTCGCGGAGGACTCGCCGGAGTTAGCGCACGGCCGCGGAGGAGGAGCTGAGCACGCCGTCGACGGTTGGAGCCGTCCCTGCACGCGCAACTTGTCCCAGAAGCTCCCCACTCCCTCCGCCGTCGATTCCGATCATCTCCGCCACCTCCCGTGCTCTCAGGTGAGCTATCCGTGCTCGTCACCGTCGCCGGCGCGGCGGCGCCGCCCATTTATGGTTGACGCCGTTCGCGGCCACTGTGCGCCGTTGGATCTATATCCAACGGTAGCATACCGCTTCGTTTGTTTACACGCCGACAAGCGGGACCCACCCGTCAGCGTTTTAAACATTATCCACACGCGGGAATTTTTCCACTGAGTCACTGACCACCCGACCCCACATGTCATAGTTTTAAACATTATCCAGAGGAGATGATTTTCCAAATTCTTTTTCTCTGAATAAGTCAGTACTGGACCTAGTTTAGAAATTCAAAATCTCGAGTTCTAGGAATCCAAATAAATCAAACTCAACTGTTCTGGAAAGCTTATGAAATTCTTAAACTCACCAAAGTGGTCTCACCCCATTTAATTAAATAATAAAAATGTATTAGTAAAAATGCTCCAGAAGGTTTAAAACACTAAACCATTTGTTTCTGGAGTTATATAAATCCAAATAACTTGAAACCAATTTTGGTAGCTTTGTATTAGGATCCTTTAGCTCCCCAAATTTTGGTAGAATTAATTGAGTAGTATAAAATCCTTAGCCTTTGGTTGAACTTCAGTGCACCCTTCTGCACTAAAACAATTAGTGTGAACTATTGGTAGATCCAATTGATCTAAAACCAATTTTGTTAGGTCACACTCAACCAAGGTTAGATACCCCTAAAAGGATTTAATTTTTGGAGCAACCAAATTTGTTTGGTAGCTAAAACTTGTTTAAAACCCTTCTGAAGTAAAACAGATGTGTAGGGAGTTTTGTAACTCCAAATGATCCCAAACCAATTGGGTGATCTTCTACACACCAGTAGCTATCCATAGAATTTTAGTTTGAATTTTTGTGACAAACATAGATTAAATGGTGAATTAATTAGTGTACAACTAGTTTCTGCCTTAGTTTGAAATTAATTAAATAAAATTTAATTCAATCAATTTGAAACCACCTTGTGTTGCTTGATGTATACAGTAGCTATTTGCAGCATTGTGATTGTTATGATGTGTTGATGCTTGAGCTAGTATAGTGATTGTTTGTTTTGATTGTTTAACGTTTAGACGATACCGTTGACGGATTTATCGAGGAAGGAGGTTTTATTGAACCAGAAGACCAGGATCAGTACCACTTTGTGGATCAAGGCAAGCTACTTCACTGAGCTTGCACTTCTATACCTCTATTTTAATCACATGAGTCTTCACTAGTATCAAAGATTTTTAAAACCTTTTACAAAGATATGAAAAACTATTTTGCCACCCTTGTAGATATATAAGGTAATTATCTTCAACTATAGGATGGAAAAAAAAAATGTTTATTCAAAACTCTTTTAAAAGTACTCGAATGAAGTTGAAGTACCGAACGGTCGGTATGAAGATGGTAAAGCAGAGTTTGGTGTTGTTTTTGGAAGGAAAAATGCACATTGTGTCCTGGTACTTACATCCCCAGCCAAAAATCTGTGCGACCACATTTACCCACATATGGGCAAGGGCGTAGTCATACAATTTGCCTGTGCTAGTACTGGAGGCCTCACAACGAGGATAACCTCGTTCCATGAGGGGATGGTCTGAGGACCTACCCCCTGACCTGGGTCCTCTTCATTGTTGTCTACCGGAAGCCGGTATGGATGTGTCGGAGGAAGAGGATTGAAGGGCTCCCTTGGGTCCGCCGGGCAGAACTACGAGTCCCACACTTAGTTTCTGAGGATTTGAGTGTCGATGGAAAGTGTCGTAGCGGCAGGGTCCTATACTAGCATGAGCAAAGGACAGGCTATGGCCGGGAACTCAACTTCGCATACCTCCGGTATGGCGGGACGTGGCTGACACGATGAGTGACCGGATGGGTGTGGGAAAAGCGTACTACCTCTGCAGAGGGTAAAACTATTCGAATAGCCGAGTCCTCGGATACGGACAGTTGGGAAGAACTACTAAGGCCATGTGCAAAGTTTTGCAAACTCTGGAGTTGTGTTGAGGAAATTGACTTGGAAAGGGTTATTTCCCACCTGTGCCAATGAGTTGGTACGAGGTGGTGAGGGGTTTGGAACCATAACCAGGTTATGGTTGGATACCGGAAGAGTTCCGGAAAAACAGTTAAAATGGTGTTTTCTTAAAGGATAAACTTCTTCTCTCTCTCCCCTTTTCGAAAAAGGTTTTTGAGAGTTTTTCAAATAAAAGTTTTTAAAATAAAAACTAGTGCTTCCTCAAGTTGGGGTAGTTTGCGAGTACAATCAAATGTACTCATATTGGTTTCGTCCCTGGCTATTGTCTTAGCCAGATTTCGAGGAACCCTGCGTTGAAGAGGAGTTTGGCGACGTCTATGCGAACTAAGATCTTCATAAGTCAGCTGCCTGTCGGGTGTTGTCGAGTTGGTTTAGCCCTACTACCGTAGCTTCCGCTGAATAAAGATGGTTTGGCCCTTGAAGGCACCTATGTATAATTAGGCCTGTATGGCCAGGTTTGTAAGACTTTAAACTCGGTGTTGTATGGATGTAAACTTTGATATTCAGTTCGGATTATGTGCAACGACAGACTGATCACGGGATCGTTGTGTTAAGCATAATCGGGTATTTCGGACGGCTAGTCCGGGGTCCCCACAATATGTTCCCCCAAGGTCTCGTCCTCCGCTTCGGCGGAAACGGCCGCTTTCTTCCTTTTCTCCAAGTCTCTGGTGGTGGCAGGTTTTCGCTTCTTGGTCTTGGTCCCAGGATCATAATAGTTGGGAGCCAAGTCAGCCTCCGTCAAGGATTTCAGCTGGGGAATAGGGTCACGTCAGTCCAGCCACAAGAAAGGCAAACAAAGACAATAGCATACACAGGAATTTTGGCTTAAATCTGGGGCTGGGTTGTCGTGAGTAAACATGGCGACGCCTTCGGCCACCTTTATATATTTCGGCTGGATAAGTTCTCTCAGCCGGAACAGCAGCACATCTTCGTCAAGAGTGTTGTTGCCTGTGTTGGACGCCTCCGCCTTGTATTCACACATCTTCAAGGGGCGGTGGCGAAGTGTCATGATTCGCCTTGACAACCAACACAGGACGGTGTCAACTCCGTCAAGATTGGGAGGGACCATCGTCTTGGTGAGGAACTCAATCCGCCTAAATGCTAGGCGGAGCTCCTCCGGCAAGTTGGTTGCCGCCTTCTCCGTTCAATGAGCTTGGTAGGTTGGCGGAGCGTTGACAAAGGGAGGAATCCCCACCGTCTTTCCAGGTGCCGGGATGTCCTTGCAGTAAAAGAAGGTGCTGGACCAGTTCTTCACCGATTCGATGTATGGGATCTTGGGGTACCAGTCACCTTGGCGGCAGTTGAAAGTAACGCTGCCGCACGTCGCCATCACGCCGGCAGATACAGTTTGCCGGCGGCAGATAAAGCAATACTTGAAGTGTTCTACTGTAGGTGCTATGCCTAACTAGCCCTCAAATAGCGCTTGGAAGCCGGCTAGCACTAATATACTGTTGGGTGCAATGTTGTGTGGTTGCAGTCCATAGTGCTTGAGCACGGCGGAAAAGAAGGCGGAGGGCGGAAGAGTCATACCGCGGAGAAGGTGGGAAGCCAGGATGACCCTTTCTCCGTCTTGGGGTTCATGTGATTGCGCAGGTGCGTGTTTTGGTGAACAGGCTGAGGCGACGAGTGTGCATGGCCACCTGGATAGTTACGCCAACGGCTCGCAATCTTGTACTCACGTCTTCTGGTCTGATAGGGCAAGGGGTCGCGTGCTAGTGATACTTCAAGACCGCGCCTTGCAGGTAGCTATTTTGATGGAGACCTGCGGGGCAGCTCTTGCTCGAGTGCATCAGGCGATGTTTCCATTGAACGAACAACCACAAGGCCTAAAGGCGCTGATGCAGAGGTTTCGCGATGGTAAAGCCATCAAGAAATTCGTTCTCAGATCAGCTTGTTGGCGGAGTCACTGTGGCACTTGCCTATGTTCGAGTGCACCTCCCGAACTAGACTTGAATAGGATTGCGAGTGGCCTGCCGCCAGTGCCCGGTGGTGGTCCTGTGCCAATGTTGGAACATTATTACCAGGCGACTGAGTGCCCTGCGAGCAGCATCATCGACCAGGTTGAAAGGGAGACAGATCGGTTGATGACAAAAACAACTGGAAGTATGGTGAAATACTGTTGTAACCGGAAGAAATGCAATAGAGGACACAAACTCAATGCTATATGGAGATTTATACGTGAACTTACCAAATACGGAAAAAATTACAGGACCAGTAGGACTTAGGCACAGGCGCCCTGTCGCCTGTCCCGGTGACAAAATCAAACTCCTTTGCACAACTTACGATGAGGCCCTCAACCCATATGGAACATAGATGAGGACACAAGAAAGGTTCCAGAAGAATATACATGCCGACTTCCTCTCCACACATCACTAAAAACTGATGTAAATGTCTCATTTGCTCTCTCTCTCCCCTCAGCACGATTACTGCTGTACACCTTGGGGTTAATAGATTCTTACTGTGACCAAAATTCAGGAAACTCTCCCGCGCCTCTTCACCATTCTCAGTCTTCTGTTAGGACGCGCACTGCTAGGTACAAGGGAAACTGGAAGCACCCTCCATGTTTCCTGTCGGAGACAAAACTTTGCAGCCAACAAGCAAAAAACTTTGGTGACCCACATCTTGGAAGTTAATAAATACAGATCGGGGGACATACCAAAGAAACCAAAATGGGAAGGGAAAAAACGAGAATCGGAAATGGGATTGCGTAAATCTAATATTGGGCCCTTTTGGTTAGCGATCCAGTCGGCAGTGGTTGGGTTACTCAAGTCTCTTTGGTGGGACCTGAAGTGTCACCTCCGCTGGATGAAGTGTCAAAACCAGCCGAAATCGATGGGATATCCTGGTGGTTTTCTTCGCCAGAGGAAGTCCGGGATTTTCCTGACCTGGCACGGATGTTTGCGCCCATAGGGAATGGTTCCTATAAGATATGACAATACTATTAAGTCAGCAGCACTGCTATTTTAGCACAACCTTAACAGCAACAAGTACACTTTTGAGAGAAGAGATTTAAGTTATAGAACTTGTGCAAGGTGAGGTTTTACTTTAATCCTTCAAACAGGGCTTATGCGAATGTTTAAGTACTATCAAGGTTGTACAAAAGATGGACAGAAGAGGGGCAATGAAATCTACCAAAACAATATAATATGGTAAAAGAAGCAAAACGAAAAAAAAGCATACCTGATCCCCTGCATTAGGGCCATTGGAATGGAAGAGGATGGGGCGGCAGCGCTTGTCCTCATTCATCAAACTGGAGTTCTGGAAATGACCAATCAGAGCTGATTTCCCTTGGATTCTGGCATAAGCAAGTGATGCTACCTTCTCACTGTTAAATTTTTCCCACCTTTTACCATTGAAAGTCTGCAGAGGAAAAACAAAAGGATCAGGATATGTTCAATGGCATGAACCTACAATCATAGGGCAAGATAATCATTATTGCCTTCAAGCAACAAGCACTTGACAACATTATATTATCCATCCCCACAAAAAAATGATATTATCTATGATCATGGTCTCACCTGATAAAATGGAACAATGTGCTGAGGATTGGTCATATTGATGAAAGCATAGCCAACATTGCATTTGTTCTGGAAAAGTGAGAAGTGGTACAGAATCCCCTTTAGTCATACAATTAAGCAAAATTATCTCATCAAAATATGAAGCAATTGTTGCAGAGAAATTACAATTAGATCACCTTGAAGTCAATTGGCAGGTAAATAAAATCATAAGTTCCCTTATGAGTTTCATCAATAGAAGTTAAAAGCATCTTTGAGGTGTACCTGAAATCCAAAGGCAGTCAGAACATACAGAAATTGACAGAGGACAAAATAGAAACGGTTGGCCAACAAACTGCAGCCTAAATTAGAAAGTTCTGTGCACCTACTTGTTCGGGATGTTCTTTATCATCAGCGTAGTCCGGGAGTCGTCACCGCGCAGAATACAGTCGACATCAAGCTCATATTGCCTTTTATTATCGGACTGATTTGCACTTGACTCATTTCTTCGGCTCCTCATCCGCTCACCAGATGGATCAAATGATGGAAGGGGAACCACAGGATTCCTTCCATGGAACAGACCCCTCTGCTGAGGAGATGGCGTGTCAATCTGTGCAGGAGACACATCTGGATCCATACAATTGCCTCTAGTTTGAGAAAATATGTTATTAAGCTCCACTGGGTTAAGCTGAGGGCTACCAGGATACCCTTTGCTTCCAACACTGCCAGGATGAAAACTTGCTGCTTCTGTCAAATCTCCTGCATAGCCATGCCGCCTATCCCAAACTGATGGATTGATTGCTGGTGCAGACCCAACATGGTGATGGTGCACGGGAGGTACATTCTCAAGCATGTGGTGCGGGGGTCTTGGTAATCGATGCATCTGTGCAGGCAGGCGAGATGGAACATTGTTGACAAACGATGCCGGGTTTGACCAAAGCACGGGAGAACTGGGATGATGATGGAAGTTATTTGAATTATTCCACATCAAATTCTGACCATGGAGAGGAAGGCTTCCACTTCGTAAAAAACCAGGAGCTGTAAGTGAAATAATACCCAAGCAAGCAATGATTAGATTAAATAGCAGATACTCCATGACTTGGTCTAGCTTCAGAATACTTTTTTTTTACAAAGCTTCAGAATACTTTAGACTTGCAATTGCTGACATAACATTAATGAACCTAACATTTTTGTTATCATCTTCATAAAACTTCACATATATGTACTTGCTGGATGGAACTGAGGGGAATGGTATGAAATAAACACAAACAAAGTCAACAAACAAAGCAGACTATGATATCCAAATTTACCTCCTTCAGCACGATCAAATGAATATCCATTGAGGTTACTGGAGCCCACTTTAGGGAGGTGCCTGCTGTCCACCGCTTCAACTGCTCTTGAATTATTATTAGTGCCAATTGGCGTCATGGTGTTGTAAGGAGCCCCACTAGTTAGTTCACCCATGCCTTGAAAACTATAATTCATGTGTCCATTCATCCGACCAAGCGAATGGCTAAGCTCACCATGGGTAGCTGGATTTACACCGGATGTAATCCCAACGGGAGAGGATAAACTTTGCAGTCTGATAGAGGATAGGCCCAATAATGACGCATCTCTGAATGGGCTCATTGATGCCTGAATTCCAGAAAGCATATCCTGGATGCTCCCAGTTTGGAGGCCAGTGGAAGTGTTTGTTGCCAAATTAGTCGAACCTTGCAGAATGTCCATACAAGTCAGGAACAGCAACTATTAGAAAAAACATAAGTTGAGAGGAAAAATAAATATCTTACCAAAAGAAGCCCTCGATTGGCTGATTGCGCTTGGATTCCCCAGCTTGTATACACCAAACTCTTCCTGCCCTAAGTCTGGAGACATGTGCTGCATCAAGCTGTTATAACGAGAAACTAAATCACTCTCAAAGCCATGGTATGCTCAAAATATTTATTTTCAATGGTTAAAAGATTCAGACATAAAAAATTAACTAGGATATGTCATATCGCTGCCAGACAGAACTATTATTTGGGAACAGTAGGCACTCTATCCAAAAAAAAATTTGCTATTTTACCAACATGTTTACCGACTGCATGTTCAAATTATTCAATCTACCATTCAACTAAACTGTTCTTGCACACGTCATCCTGGAGATAACATGAAATATGAATTTAAACACAAAGGAAAGAAAGCTACCGTCTAGTACCACCGAAATGGCTGTTCCCCACTTTGATTTTCTTGCTAGCTATATTGTTCCTGTTTAAAGCACATAATGCAGCTTCGGCTGCTCTGATATCATAAAATTCAATTATTTTGACATGACCCTTTTGTGGAATGTCACAAATCTGCAATTACCAAATAAGCATATGTTATAATCCTTGTTATACTAGTATTAAGCTAATGTAAAATCATACCTCCTTGATTTCACCACAGTCACCCAATACCCGATGGAGATCATCATTTGTTACTGATGGATCAATATTAAACAGTACCAGAGTTCCCTGGTTAACATCCTTATCCGAGGGGTTGTCCTAAATAAATAATAAAAAGCAACAAATGAGCACTGCACTTCTGCACATATGCATGAGGCCTATAACTTACTCCCTCCGTTCCACAATATAAGACTTTTTAGTGTATTTTAAGGTGGACTACATATGGAGATGAATGAATCTAGAAATTTTAGTGTGTCTACATACGTCTAGATATGTATGAATCTAGAAATTTTAAAAAGGCTTACATTTAGGAACGGAGGTCGTAAGAAACAAGAACCTGATTAACAAAACAAAAAGCTGCTAGCACCATACTTATTAACACTGTACCAAGGACATTATCATATACGTATTAAAAAATCAAGCCAGGAAGACAGAAGAGAAAACATTCTGGGTTTAGTGACAATTGACTAAGTGATGGCTACCTTCGGAATTGAGTAATGTATGTCAAGTTTCCTACGTCTGAGTGGCTTATTTTGAAGTGCCCTCATGGCATTTCGTGCTGACCTTATATCATAATAAGATATCATCACAAAACCACGATGTTTACACGCAGTGTAAAGGGTACGGATGTCTCCATAATGCTGCAAAGAAACAGTAAATGGATTTCAGGAATCAAGTCTGATGTACCAGAATCACAATAAGTTGAACAAAAAATTGAAAAGTAACATACCTCAAATATGAGCTTCAACTCAGAATCCTCAACATTGCTATTAATGTTCCGAACAAAAAGAGTTCTGGAAGGGTGCTCCCCGTGCGGATGTTCACCATTCAGCGCACCATTTAGAAACCCAAGTCCATCGTTAGATCCACCATTAAATTCTTGCAATTTTTTATTTTCATCAGTTTCGAGCTCCATCCCACCTCCAGTGCAGAATATATCATCATCAACATCCTCCCCACTGTTAGCATGGGCTGCATACCCAACTTCATCAATAACATCTGACAAAAGTTCATCGTCATCAGGAAGCAGGTCTCCAATTATTTGGGCCTCAATTTCCTCAGTTAACTCGAAGGGCTCATCATTGATATTCAGATCAGCCTTTTGAGTAGGCTGACCGAAAAGAGCCTTTTTGGATGTTAATCTCACTGCAGAGTTATCAGATAAAAACATATAATCAGCTAAATCACACTTTGCAAATGAGTGGTTGAACCAGAATATTTTATTGTTTCATCTCTGCACCAGAACGCACGAGAGTAATAGATATACTGGTACCAAACTAAGTGAATTGATTATTTGGCAACAGTAAAGAAATAGGAGACAAATGAAGCAAGATTCTTACAAAAAATAAGAAAAAAACATTTTTTACCCTTCGTATTCAAGTATGCTCTTTCTTGTCATTTCTCCTCATTCAAGAGAACAACCATTAAAGATAGCATGTCAGGAAATGACATAAATGAAGATCGATATGCTATGGTGTAATACTAGGAGGCGGGAGAAGGTGCAAGACTGGTGCCGCCGGTTGACATATTTATAGGAGGAAAGATTAAGGTAACTCAGCAGATTTACTATAAAGAGTGGATATTTCTTAACGTCATGGTTCATTGCTCAGTAGAACCACACTAATGAACAGTAAATAGAAATGATAAAGAAGAATGGCTCACATTTCTTGTCAAAAATGTCCGAGAGTGAGCTTGAGAAAAGCCCATTCTCGTTGCAGATACCATTTGCGCTAGTCCTTCTCACATCATGAAATAAAGCTGACACCTTTAAGGATGAATCAGATTGGCAGCTAGGATCTTGATCAGGCCTCCAAGGAGATGGTCGCAAGTTAGGATGCCTCTCTTGACTGAACAGCTTGTGCTCAAGACTATATGCACTTTTCTGGTCCCTTAGATCATATTGTTGTAGAAACTCTCGTCGACCCACAATCTTTGTCCCAATTGGTTGAGGCTTTTCAAGTGGAGAAGACGCAACTGAATTGCTTCCTGGTAACAAAGGGAACCCATCAATTTTTGAGAAGAAATGGTGTCAATGAAACATTACAGAAACGCATCAACCATCATGAAAACGAGAGCAGCAGGGACACTGCATGGGCCTAGGGGGTCTCACATGCACTGGGGTCAAAGTTTTTTTTTAATAATTTGCCGACAAAATCATTTTGTGCACCCTTGAAGCTTATGTAAGAAGCACCAGAATAACCAAGACATAGGATTTAAAGAAGCCTACACACAGTTTGCAAATCAAACTGCTTGACCTCAGTATAGAGAGGAAAAGGTAAGGCTTACAATCCTCTGGTTTGCTAGCATGCATAAGAATGTGACTTGTTCCATGTCCCAGAAACACGAAAAAATTACAGCTAGAAGCATCCTACTCCCTAATACAAAAAAAATATGATGACCAAAAACGAATTCAACGTTGACAGAATCAAACCAAACACTCACCCTTGTTATGAGATAAAGATTCCTGCTTCCAAAATCCAATTTGCCTCTGCAAATTTTGAGGACAATTATGAGAATAGTTGATAAATGGCATAGCCACATGAATACCAAAACGGAACTTCTTGAAGCAAGAACTTGAGCAATGATTCAAAGTTTCTGGGATTACCTCCGTGGGGAGGAGAAGCTCATCACTGGAGGAGGAAGCGGCCACGATGGGATGTCTGTACTGAGACAAGCGGTGCCTCTGATCCATGGCCTGAGACGGCATCCTGCAGGCACCAAACCATAGAGCATATTAGACACAAGACCTGCCAGCACCTCAGGTAGCTCAACTTGGTCGGATAAAAGTAAATTGGTGTATTATTTTTCGTTTCTTGGCTGAAATGATACACCTTTGGGGGGCCAAAAACGCACAAAAATTTAGACTATCGCAAGAGCTGCAGGAAATGTGAAAAAATTAGTGCTTGCAAGCTTCAAAGGTCAATCGTTTCGTACTATCACAACCGCCAGATTTGACAAATCGGTGAGGGAACCTGATGAACTTATACGCAAAATGTTCAGTTTCCCAAGAAAAACAGCACAGAAGAAGTGGAATTTAATGCGCCTCGGGCTCCACAAGCTCCAAACAAGGGAGTATCCAGTGATCAAAGAAATAGCGAAACTAAATCGAAAATTCCGTACAGCCCAAACCTAATTGCCCCAAAATTCAAGTGCAAATCACGCCAAGCAACTAAATCTCCCACAATTCAGTAATTTCCGAGCAAGACCAACTACAAAATATCACAAAACAAGCAAGTCCTCACCAGATCGGTGCCTGCAGCAACCTCAGCCTCTTCAGAGCCAAAAATTAACCACCAATTCGCAAGCTGCAGAGACAGGCGGGAGAGATGCTCCCATGAGCCGCGGCCGCCCCTCTCGGAGCTGGAAGACGGCGGGATCACGCCGCCCAAATCAAGCACCCGCAGGCCAATGTGACGGCCGGGACAAGGACCTCCTCACGCGGCGAGAGGGAGGGTGAGAAAAATGGAGAAAGCTACAACACCTACCTAACCCTAGAGGAACGCAACAACAGCAGCGACTACGACCCGCCTCTGTCCGCTACTCTGCATTCTCGGTGACGCCCCCACGCCTCCTCCCTCTCCGCCTCCGAGAGGGCTCGCCGGAGTTCGCCGGAAACGGGCTCCGGCGAGAGTTCCCGGCGAGCTGGTGGTGAGACGAAGAAGCTGGGGACAGTAACTACCTAATCAAATGGGGTCGCGGGATTTTTATATAGGACCCCACAGTGACGCCCGGTGAACGTAAGCGCGGAGCACGGAACCGCGACACCAGGGACGACCGGCTCCCATATATTCCTCTGACATCTTGGCCCCGATGAGAAACGTTTCAACCTGTCAGTGAGATGTTAAGCTGGATGGCCCCAGTGGTTAGTCAGTTACACCGTGATGAGGACATATATGTGGATTATGGTGATTCTACATGGTTGAACTGGAAGGAAATATTAAGCCTAACCGACGATTATTATAAGGTGAACTCAATCCTACTTGGACATGATACTTGTTCGGCCGAAAACTGTCGAACTGGCCTCGGCCAGGCCGGGCTGAGGCCGGGCTCAGGCCGGGCGCGTCTGGCGCTTGGCCGGCCTTGGTCAGGCCGGGCTCGAGGCCAGGCTGAGGCCGGGCGCCTCTGGTGTAAGGCCGGCCTAGGTCAGGCTGGGCTGAGGCCGGCCTCAGGCTGGTCTGCCTGATTTCTTCGTCATCCTTCCTTGCGCATGCCTCCCGCTCCTTCCTCGCGTCATAGGTGACGTTGTGCTCCATTAACTCAAACCTAATGACAAGAATACAATAACTTAGGTAGTATAACATTCATATAAATCCAAGTATCATGTCCAAGTAGGATTGAGTTCACCTTATAATAATCGTCGGTTAGGCTTAATATTTCCTTCCAGTTCAACCATGTAGAATCACCATAATCCACATATATATCCTCATCACACCGATTGGTTATTAGAGCACTTGGCAAAGATGTAGGGCGCCGTTTGGTAGGCTAGTCCAGCCAGGCTCGCCAACTGCGAAAATGGGTTACACGTTTGGTTGCTTCCGGTAAACTTTTGCCCAGCACGCTTCTTAAATCACCCTCGGGTCAGGCCCAGTGGGAACGGCCGAATCGACCGTTTCCTGGAGCCTGGCTCCTTCTCGCGCTCCATCTGTACATGAGCTGTGCTTCCGGTTACTCTCCTTACTCTCACTTTATCCCCTTCCTTCTAATCAGTGATATATTGCTCGATTCAAAATAAGTTCTACACCAAAATGATGCGCACTGATGATGCGGTCCCATTCCGGTAATCGGTTCTGACTTTCGTCAAACGATAACTTTGAAATTCGTGTTAATGTTTTCAGCCTTTTTAGATGAATTTCGTCATATTTGTGGCACGCGGTCAACCGCAGTAGATTTACCTCGTCATTCCACACTTCGTGTTGTAAGTTTTGTGTTTCGCTGCTCGTAGATGAATAGATCTTGTGCTGTAAGAATGTGTATTTATACTGTTCTTGGTGTACGCGTCTTCTTCAACCTCCGCTCTACCTCGTCATTGTCGAGCTCCGCCACCATGCCTTGTCGTTGTCGTTGAGCTCCGCAGCAGCCATGCCGTCTCCTCACCGTCCAGCTCCGCCGTCATGCCGTCTTCTCACCATCCACTCCGCCGCCGCGCCGTCCAGCTCCATCGTCATGCCGTCTTCTCACCTCCGCCGCCGCCACCCCCGCCGTCATCATGCTCGCAGCTCGTCATGGGTATGTCATATTGGTGAGAGGTAACTACACATAAGTTAAAAGAGGTGAGAGTAATCATCACCAACAACATAGCATGTTGTTTGGTTTAGCTGCATACACTTGGCCTGGTTGGAGTGGTTGCAAGCTACCAAACAACATTCACAACTTGGTTTTAGGGGCGGCTCTGCGTGGGCAGGCCCTGGAGAGCCCTTCTCCAGCGAGATCCAAATCAGCTGCTGGATACCAAACACCCCTGTAGCGTCAAATTTGGCTACTAGGAGTCGGGGAGGCACAATTGCTTTGGGGAGGATGCGAGATAGTTGTAGTTGGTTAGGAAAGAAATTATTTCAACCGAAGAAATAGCTAGTCTCCTGTATTTTATTTAGGCCTTTCGTATTGCATCGAGTCTTTTATCGCGTTATGCTAGATAGTAGTCACTGGCATATGTACGGTTGTTATTACCATAGTATAGGATAAAGTTAGGGTCTGTTTTATTTATTTCATGACTTGACTTGTATTCAAGATGACCTTTGTAGGCTTATATATACTCGTCTATGAGGCTCAATAATACATACATCATATTCTCATAATTCTACATGATATCAGAGTGGCAAGATCCTTGACCTAGCCGCCGCCGCGCTTCCACACTGCGCCGCCCCCGGGGAGATCGATCTCCATGATCTCCCTCCGACCCGTACCTAGGATTCGTCCGCCGATCGGTTGTTCATCTTGAAAGAACATGTCCCTCCTAATTGGTTTTGTGTGTTTGTTAACAACATAAGGATGATCTCACCGTGTGCAAAAGGTTGTATAGGTACATTTGTTTAATTGCACAAGAAGGTGGTTGTCACTTCAAAGAAGAGAAAAGATCAAAAAACAATGGTGAAGGAGGTGTTTGCATGAACTCCCAGGCCGGAGTCTCCGGTACCCCAGGGCCAGAGTCTCCGGTGTTCCCACGCCGGAGTCTCTGCACTCAGGGGGCCGGAGTCTCCACCCTAGTGCTTTGGTGCTCAAAGCCCCTGAGGACGGCGCTCTCGGAAGGGCCGGAAGTGCCCCGGAGACATCTAGTGTTTTCGATCTGGCCAGAGTCTCCGCCCTCTCTGATAATCGGAGTCTCCGCTCGGACCGGAGTCTCCGGCCTCCCCAGACCGAAGTCTCCGGAGTTAAGTTTCTGCAACGGCTACTTTTCTAGGAGGGGTATAAATACCCCTCGACCTACCTCCAGCCAGCTAGCTCCACCAGAATTGTTTGACCACCATTGTTGCAAGCTCAAGCTCTAAGATCTCCCAATCCCTCCACCCAAACGTGCTCATACTTGGAGGATTGAAGAAGAAGGCCCGGATTTACAAGTTCACCAAAGAGTTCTTCATTTTCCCCTCATTCACTTGAGCGATTTGAGCCAAGGGTTTCCACTAGGAAAACCTAGGCATCTTGTTGTTCTTACTTGTTTGCTACTTTTGTGTGGCAGATTCGTGGTGCTTGTTGGATGTATGCCCAAAGGGCAATAAAGATTAACATTTGATTCATATATTATGCTTCATGATTCTATGCTATAACTGTGGTGACTCCTGAATATGTGATTCAGAGGAAAACTCACTCGCACGTGTAGAGACATGAACAGAATAAAGTATACCCTAGTCTCTTGCCTTTTAGACTAATTCATTGTTTGCTTGAGACCATGTTTTCCTGGTCTAGGAAATTGTTTATGTCAGCATCAATGAGTGGCATATTGTTGGTGGAAACAATATGGCTGGGTAGACCCAATCGTTGATATGCTAAGATGATTCCAAAGTGTCTTTTTGTCCTTAGTGCAATATCGCAGATGGGAATTATATGACATGTCCATTGACCATGAGGTAATTGGGGTTGTGCATATTGGAAGAGTTATTTTGGTGTTGTCAACCATCACGGCCGTAACTGGGTGATCATAACGGTAGTTACTGGGTAAGGTGTACATATATCCTAATGTTCCAAGATGGGAAATTACTCCTCTGTCAAAAGAGAGATAATTTCCAGGGCCCACTCGGCATGTATGATATCCAATATGTTCTGCAGACAATGCATGATAAAGTTACATCATGTGGGATATCGGATTATGGGAACGATAAAAGGAAACTTACCGGTAACGAGATAGACAGAGATAAAGTGAATCAGGGATTGATTTATGGAAATATCAGGAATACTTTATCTCGGGTAAGTTCAGTATCATGAGTAATGGGAATCACGAATTAATAATCAACAGGTTCAACAGAGTGTCATTCGCATAACGATAGCAGTTATTCAGGTAGCATATGTACTTGACCCTGGCCGGTGATTAGATGGAAACATCTAATTATAGCTACACGTTATCAAACCTGCAGGGTAACACGCTTAAGTCAGTTCTAGTTTGTTGTGTATATGGTTGGTCTGGATACCGAGAGAGTATCACTGGAATGGTTTCTGCGTGGTAGATACTATCTTTATCAGGGAGATTGGATTATGCAGACAATGGGTGTCTCGGAGTAATAGAAATAGTTTCTATCACTAGTCGGATTTATTCCGAGGGTTTATATAAGAGGGAAATATTTATCCGGAGTATTTTGTGTGCGGACACTGGGTGTCCCGGATCATATAAAAGTGTTTTATATGATAAGTAATTAATTCGGGGAATATTCTGTAAAAGGAAATATTCAAATAAGAATTAATTAAACAAAATATTAATTAATTTAATATTACTTAAATATTAATTTACTTAATTAATAAATAATTATTGGAAAAATATTAATTAAATTGTTGCCCACCAAAGGGGGCCCACTAGGAAGCCACACCCCCACAAGGGGCGGGTGGGCCAAGGCGCACCAAGGGGGGAAGTTGTTGGACAAGGACTCCTCCCCCCAAACCGAATTGGGAGGGGAGTTGGAGTCCAACTCCAACTCTCCCCTATGGGATGCGCACTAAGGCAAAGGGGGAGGAGTTGGAGTCCAACTCCAACTCCCCTAGGGCCGGCGGTGGAAGGCAGGGCTTGCCCTTGCCCAAGCCTCCCTACCCCTTGGCCTCCTATATAAACACTCCCAACCCCATGGGAAAATACACACAAGTTTAGATCTCTTCTAGTTGGTTTAGAGGGAACCTCTAAATATTTAGAGGGATCCTCTCCGATTAGATCTAGATCTAAATATCTAATCTCTCTCTCCCTCCTTCTCATGTGTTGAGATATCCACCTTCATATACTCCAGCGGTGAGTGCTTCAAGCATGGACGACGAAGCCCTGCTGAACTAGTCCCGATGTATGCGTGCAAAACTCAGAGGGGTGATCCAATTGAGAAACGGTTGACCCTATCTCACTCTGGTAGATCAAGGCGGGATGCGAGGAGTCTACGATATTCTCTCGGCTAGGCTTAGCCGAGGGAGTTCTTCCACAAGCTTCATCAACGTGTCGTCTTCGACATCTCTTCCACTTCAACGGTGTCGGTAACGATTTACAGTTAGATCAAATATGCATGTCTTGTTACTTGTATCTACATAGTAGATCTTAGCTGTTGCGTAGTTGGCGAAAATTTTGTTTTCCATGCACGCAACCCAATAGTGGTATCAGAGCGGTATATGCGTAGATACAAGATTTGATCTAGAGCACATGGTGTGCGGGCACCTAATAAGTTTGTGCGGGTATGTTATTGAAGTCTTTCTATAACTTTCAGTTTATTTATGTTTGCTTCCCAATAAACTATTGAGTATTGTTTCCAACGACATAGTTTGATCTTACGGACTTCTGGCAATCCGTGGACCTTCCGGCTGCTCCTAGTAGGCCCGTCGGTGCCAACGAAGTGCTTCAGTAGCTCCGGGTCTTTCTATAGTTGCTCTCGTTGACTCGATGGTGGAAAGGGCATGTGGACTAGGTCCAAACGGGGGTCACGTGCAGTGCAATTGTTTAGATGGGGACCAGCAACATTTTTCGTAATGTTGGGATGTCCATCACCCCGCAATGTCAATCTAGCAACATGAATAATCATGCTTGGTAAGGGCCGTAGTTTTTCCGGGGTTTTGGGGAATCCTACAGCCACGCTAAAAATGCAAACAAACGTTAGAGGCGTCTAACTCTGTTTTGCAGGACATGTGATGTGGTATAGTCTCGAAATATTTATTTTGTTAACTAACCATTTTTGTTGGCCGGCGTGCCGTTCTTCCTTGTTCGTCGAGCTATGGTGATAATGGAGGATAGGAGAAGGCATGCACTTGTCGTGAACCTCGACATGGCCGCGCCGGTGGAGGCGCCACCGGAAGATAAAGGAAGAAGACTATACTACATCACAAAGTGTTATTTACTTGTGCATGTTTTATGCCTGTTTTCTTGCTTTTCCCTTGTTTGCGCAGTAGACGTGATTATTAGTGAGATTCCTCAGTAGCTGCAAAGTTTAAGTACTTGAGCTAAAATGAAAAATATCAAGGAGTTCGTGCTCTTCCAAGTCGTAGCAGCGTCAAACCGGGTGTTTGTGTTCTGGCACCGTGTATCCATGGGCTGTGTTGACAAGGGTTTGGGAGGCGCGTATGGAACGTACATATAGCAAAATACGGTTGGTTGTCTTGACGTTCGGGCATGACTAGTCATGAGCTCGGAGCACATCCATCAAAAGATGAACATAAATCACGGCAGGAAGTGATTGGCTAGGTTACCTACCCGCTGTAAACTACGATCACTGCAGCACGCCTCTGGCCTTTGATCGTATGTTGAGCGTGGATTCTGAATCACTAAAAATCTGATCATGAGGAATATCAGAATTTTGTGGGAGCAAATTATTAGTTTATCTTTAACTAGTGCTAGAAAATAATTATAACATGTCTTAGTGAACTTTAGATTGTTCTAGATCGACACACGTAACACCCACTATTAACCTTGGTCCACTATTTGAAATAGAAACCACTTTTACACTTAGGGCTAAATATGTTGATTGAGTATGTTTCCTAAGATTTGCACTTAGGGGTGCCCAGAAAAAGTATGTCTTTGACACTTCTCCTCTGGGGTTGTTGTCAAAACTAGTTATGAAAGGGAAGCTCACACCTTGAAGAGTGATCAGACAGTCTCTATCCAATGTCTTATGTTGACTTGCATGGGCCATGAGTTGAAGAAGCGGTTGGATCGCACATCTGTTGAGCGACATGATCGTCGTACTCATAGCCATGTTCCAGACTCAGGCAAAGACTGAGAGTTATGAGATAACAAAAGTTTTATGGTCATGTCACATGGCAGAAGGAAGCTCAACAAGCGAGCATGTAATCAAGATGATTGATTGCGGTAGAAGGCTGCAGACTTTGGGGTTTTCTAATCCCGACTGAGCCAAGTACAGGTTTGATGTTGACTTCACTTCCCTATTTTCAACGGATTTATCATGATTCAAAACATGAGTGGGAGGAAGAAAACATTAAATGGTTCCTTGTTATGCTAAAATCTGCAAAAGCTAATGTGATGAGGGATAACAATCAAGTTTATAGTTCCCCAATTCACATGCTTCAAGAAGAAGAGGAAGAAGAAGGCTGAAGGTGTTAATACACCGGATAAGCTGAAAAAGGTTTAGTTCAGGAGAATCCTGAATACCACTTCTGAGAAAAGAAAAGATATTGGAAGTGAAACTGTAAAGGTTTCGGGCACTAATAAGAAGAAACCTGCTAAAGGTACAAAAGTATAAGAGTTATATTTAAATGATATACGTTATTCTTGCTAGTAACTCGGGAGTACTGGTTGCGAAGAATTTTTCTTGCATTCAATATAAGGGCTGCGGAAAGTAAGAAGGATGGAGAATAAAAGGTGGTGGTGTGCGCCAAGTTTGGCGCATGTACCTTTGTCCTTAGGATGAAGACGTCTCCACTTTTATTTTTCAAGATTGAAAGATTTGTGAGCTTCGGCTCAAGTTATTTGATCTCATGTTTGGCAATGAATATTCTTGTGAATTTATAGGACAAGTTGGTCATGTTTATTATGATAAAGAATATTGGAGATCACGTACATATAGCAAAATACGGTTGGTTGTCTTGACGTTCGGGCATGACTAGTCATGAGCTCGGAGCACATCCATCAAAAGATGAACATAAATCACGGCAGGAAGTGATTGGCTAGGTTACCTACCCGCTGTAAACTACGATCACTGCAGCACGCCTCTGGCCTTTGATCGTATGTTGAGCGTGGATTCTGAATCACTAAAAATCTGATCATGAGGAATATCAGAATTTTGTGGGAGCAAATTATTAGTTTATCTTTAACTAGTGCTAGAAAATAATTATAACATGGCTTAGTGAACTTTAGATTGTTCTAGATCGACACACGTAACACCCACTATTAACCTTGGTCCACTATTTGAAATAGAAACCACTTTTACACTTAGGGCTAAATATGTTGATTGAGTATGTTTCCTAAGATTTGCACTTAGGGGTGCCCAGAAAAAGTATGTCTTTGACACTTCTCCTCTGGGGTTGTTGTCAAAACTAGTTATGAAAGGGAAGCTCACACCTTGAAGAGTGATCAGACAGTCTCTATCCAATGTCTTATGTTGACTTGCATGGGCCATGAGTTGAAGAAGCGGTTGGATCGCACATCTGTTGAGCGACATGATCGTCGTACTCATAGCCATGTTCCAGACTCAGGCAAAGACTGAGAGTTATGAGATAACAAAAGTTTTATGGTCATGTCACATGGCAGAAGGAAGCTCAACAAGCGAGCATGTAATCAAGATGATTGATTGCGGTAGAAGGCTGCAGACTTTGGGGTTTTCTAATCCCGACTGAGCCAAGTACAGGTTTGATGTTGACTTCACTTCCCTATTTTCAACGGATTTATCATGATTCAAAACATGAGTGGGAGGAAGAAAACATTAAATGGTTCCTTGTTATGCTAAAATCTGCAAAAGCTAATGTGATGAGGGATAACAATCAAGTTTATAGTTCCCCAATTCACATGCTTCAAGAAGAAGAGGAAGAAGAAGGCTGAAGGTGTTAATACACCGGATAAGCTGAAAAAGGTTTAGTTCAGGAGAATCCTGAATACCACTTCTGAGAAAAGAAAAGATATTGGAAGTGAAACTGTAAAGGTTTCGGGCACTAATAAGAAGAAACCTGCTAAAGGTACAAAAGTATAAGAGTTATATTTAAATGATATACGTTATTCTTGCTAGTAACTCGGGAGTACTGGTTGCGAAGAATTTTTCTTGCATTCAATATAAGGGCTGCGGAAAGTAAGAAGGATGGAGAATAAAAGGTGGTGGTGTGCGCCAAGTTTGGCGCATGTACCTTTGTCCTTAGGATGAAGACGTCTCCACTTTTATTTTTCAAGATTGAAAGATTTGTGAGCTTCGGCTCAAGTTATTAGATCTCATGTTTGGCAATGAATATTCTTGTGAATTTATAGGACAAGTTGGTCATGTTTATTATGATAAAGAATATTGGAGATCACGTACATATAGCAAAATACGGTTGGTTGTCTTGACGTTCGGGCATGACTAGTCATGAGCTCGGAGCACATCCATCAAAAGATGAACATAAATCACGGCAGGAAGTGATTGGCTAGGTTACCTACCCGCTGTAAACTACGATCACTGCAGCACGCCTCTGGCCTTTGATCGTATGTTGAGCGTGGATTCTGAATCACTAAAAATCTGATCATGAGGAATATCAGAATTTTGTGGGAGCAAATTATTAGTTTATCTTTAACTAGTGCTAGAAAATAATTATAACATGGCTTAGTGAACTTTAGATTGTTCTAGATCGACACACGTAACACCCACTATTAACCTTGGTCCACTATTTGAAATAGAAACCACTTTTACACTTAGGGCTAAATATGTTGATTGAGTATGTTTCCTAAGATTTGCACTTAGGGGTGCCCAGAAAAAGTATGTCTTTGACACTTCTCCTCTGGGGTTGTTGTCAAAACTAGTTATGAAAGGGAAGCTCACACCTTGAAGAGTGATCAGACAGTCTCTATCCAATGTCTTATGTTGACTTGCATGGGCCATGAGTTGAAGAAGCGGTTGGATCGCACATCTGTTGAGCGACATGATCGTCGTACTCATAGCCATGTTCCAGACTCAGGCAAAGACTGAGAGTTATGAGATAACAAAAGTTTTATGGTCATGTCACATGGCAGAAGGAAGCTCAACAAGCGAGCATGTAATCAAGATGATTGATTGCGGTAGAAGGCTGCAGACTTTGGGGTTTTCTAATCCCGACTGAGCCAAGTACAGGTTTGATGTTGACTTCACTTCCCTATTTTCAACGGATTTATCATGATTCAAAACATGAGTGGGAGGAAGAAAACATTAAATGGTTCCTTGTTATGCTAAAATCTGCAAAAGCTAATGTGATGAGGGATAACAATCAAGTTTATAGTTCCCCAATTCACATGCTTCAAGAAGAAGAGGAAGAAGAAGGCTGAAGGTGTTAATACACCGGATAAGCTGAAAAAGGTTTAGTTCAGGAGAATCCTGAATACCACTTCTGAGAAAAGAAAAGATATTGGAAGTGAAACTGTAAAGGTTTCGGGCACTAATAAGAAGAAACCTGCTAAAGGTACAAAAGTATAAGAGTTATATTTAAATGATATACGTTATTCTTGCTAGTAACTCGGGAGTACTGGTTGCGAAGAATTTTTCTTGCATTCAATATAAGGGCTGCGGAAAGTAAGAAGGATGGAGAATAAAAGGTGGTGGTGTGCGCCAAGTTTGGCGCATGTACCTTTGTCCTTAGGATGAAGACGTCTCCACTTTTATTTTTCAAGATTGAAAGATTTGTGAGCTTCGGCTCAAGTTATTAGATCTCATGTTTGGCAATGAATATTCTTGTGAATTTATAGGACAAGTTGGTCATGTTTATTATGATAAAGAATATTGGAGATCACGTACATATAGCAAAATACGGTTGGTTGTCTTGACGTTCGGGCATGACTAGTCATGAGCTCGGAGCACATCCATCAAAAGATGAACATAAATCACGGCAGGAAGTGATTGGCTAGGTTACCTACCCGCTGTAAACTACGATCACTGCAGCACGCCTCTGGCCTTTGATCGTATGTTGAGCGTGGATTCTGAATCACTAAAAATCTGATCATGAGGAATATCAGAATTTTGTGGGAGCAAATTATTAGTTTATCTTTAACTAGTGCTAGAAAATAATTATAACATGTCTTAGTGAACTTTAGATTGTTCTAGATCGACACACGTAACACCCACTATTAACCTTGGTCCACTATTTGAAATAGAAACCACTTTTACACTTAGGGCTAAATATGTTGATTGAGTATGTTTCCTAAGATTTGCACTTAGGGGTGCCCAGAAAAAGTATGTCTTTGACACTTCTCCTCTGGGGTTGTTGTCAAAACTAGTTATGAAAGGGAAGCTCACACCTTGAAGAGTGATCAGACAGTCTCTATCCAATGTCTTATGTTGACTTGCATGGGCCATGAGTTGAAGAAGCGGTTGGATCGCACATCTGTTGAGCGACATGATCGTCGTACTCATAGCCATGTTCCAGACTCAGGCAAAGACTGAGAGTTATGAGATAACAAAAGTTTTATGGTCATGTCACATGGCAGAAGGAAGCTCAACAAGCGAGCATGTAATCAAGATGATTGATTGCGGTAGAAGGCTGCAGACTTTGGGGTTTTCTAATCCCGACTGAGCCAAGTACAGGTTTGATGTTGACTTCACTTCCCTATTTTCAACGGATTTATCATGATTCAAAACATGAGTGGGAGGAAGAAAACATTAAATGGTTCCTTGTTATGCTAAAATCTGCAAAAGCTAATGTGATGAGGGATAACAATCAAGTTTATAGTTCCCCAATTCACATGCTTCAAGAAGAAGAGGAAGAAGAAGGCTGAAGGTGTTAATACACCGGATAAGCTGAAAAAGGTTTAGTTCAGGAGAATCCTGAATACCACTTCTGAGAAAAGAAAAGATATTGGAAGTGAAACTGTAAAGGTTTCGGGCACTAATAAGAAGAAACCTGCTAAAGGTACAAAAGTATAAGAGTTATATTTAAATGATATACGTTATTCTTGCTAGTAACTCGGGAGTACTGGTTGCGAAGAATTTTTCTTGCATTCAATATAAGGGCTGCGGAAAGTAAGAAGGATGGAGAATAAAAGGTGGTGGTGTGCGCCAAGTTTGGCGCATGTACCTTTGTCCTTAGGATGAAGACGTCTCCACTTTTATTTTTCAAGATTGAAAGATTTGTGAGCTTCGGCTCAAGTTATTTGATCTCATGTTTGGCAATGAATATTCTTGTGAATTTATAGGACAAGTTGGTCATGTTTATTATGATAAAGAATATTGGAGATCACTCCCTTCAGGGATGATCAAGTTGCAAATCTTTTCAAGTTAAGGGAATATCATTTGTTCTAAAATATTTTGTGATTGTGTTGATATCACCTTCGGGTGACACTATCATCTTGGATGCATCGTATGCATGATGGAAGGAAATCCAAGATATCGTTATGTGAAACGAGTGAAAGACTTGGTGAATTACACTCTTCGTTGAAGTTTGAATTCATTAAGTATTTCGGCACATAGTGAGAAATCAACAAAAGATAAAGGTTTTGGACTGTTAATGATTTTATCATTGATGTCTAAAGTTTCACAAAATGTTTTAGATATAAAGTCTTGGTGATTATGTAATTATGTCTTGAAAGTTTTCGAGTCATAATCTGACTAAGTGTGACGAAGTCAGCACTAAGAATCTTCTTGTTTTTGCATAACGTTTGGCAATACTCAATCTAGAATATGTTTACTCATTAGGTAATTTTAGCACAGTTAATTGTCTTCTGCGTGTCATTGTTTTGAAAGATAAACTATGGATGGACACATTAGTCTTAGGTACTAAAAGTTTCTGAAATATTGGAACTTGGTCCTAAGATAAAGGACAAAAAGAATTTCATTGTTTCTTGCCTCATGTCATTGTTTTGAAAGATAAACTTTGGGGACATGATGGATTTAGTTTCCGAGATTTTCTGAAAGATGAAACTCGATCCTAATAGTAAAAGACAATGAGTTACTTTGTTGGTTGTTTCAATAAGTTAATTGGAAGTCCTCTTATAACACCACATAAGTGGCAATGTTTTGTTACCAAGATAGATGTGATTCTTAAGGAATTTATTCCTTATTGAATTTAGTGGGAGGATGATGATTCTTGAAGAGATTATTGAATCTTCGGAAATAGTTATCAGAAGTTGTGCAGGCGAAAGCAATTCCAATTGACAATTCTTTTAGACTAATACCGAGAGTCATTGCAATATGAGCATGACTTCTTGTCAAGAAATAATCACTTAACCAGATAAAGAGCATATGTGTTTCTAGAAAACTTGAGTCCATATGCTAAGACAAAGTAATAAGATAATGTGCTATAGTATCCAAACCTTCATGACTTAGAGTCAGATTAATTAGTAATATCATCAAGTTCGAGTTGAAAGACTTGAAGGAATTACTGTTGGAATATTTGATCATAAAGCTTGTTTTGTCATAAATGGTTTTATGACAAATTCAAGAGTTGACTACTCGGGATCATATGATCTGTAGCAAAGCTTTGTTGATTTAAATGGGACTAGTAGATTTGTATGAGATGTTAACAAAGTACATTCCTCTAAGGAAAAATAATCGAGTATGTGTACGATGTACAACTCGAGGGCTTTGTTTAATGAATACAATACTACTTATTTAATGAGTATGATTGTATAAGATGTTAACAAAACAAATTCCTTTAAAGGAAAATTTATCGAGGAAGTGTAGAATGTACAGCTCGAGTGTTTTGTTAAATGAATACATTACTAGTCATTAAAAGTATGTCTGTGGTGGCAGACAAATGATGATATGAAGGTTGGATTAGTTTTGTAATTATGTGAAGTAAAACAAGCAATGTTTAACTTCATAGAAAATTGCAAAGTTCTTGAAAGTTAGTGGGAGCTAGTTTATTGTATTCAATTAATTTTGAAACCATTAAAATACTTCATTTGATAGAAAATGTGTATCATTGAAAAGTTGTTCAATGAAACATAAGGAGCAAGGAATTAGTATCATGAGAGGATGTATCGTGATAATGATTTAATATCTTGCTGCAAGAATGCATACAAAATGTTTTGAAGTAAAATTCGAAACATGAGAGAACTAGGTTCTCATAAAGAATAAGGAAATTTATATGCAAGAACCACATTAGTATTTCGGTGGTGAGCATGATCAAATGATTCTTTCATTTTATCATCATGAGAATTTCCTGAATAATGTATTCTTGGATTTGAATATCAAGTGATAAAGATAATTGTTGACAAGTTGACTTTATAGCAAAAGTTCAATTGACTCCAATTATATAGAGTATTCTCTAAATGGTGTTTGGGGAAGTATGTTCAAAAGAGAATAGCTTGCAATGTAAGAGTTACATTGGATAAAACTTATGAGATAAGTATAAAAGATAAACCAAGGATAAAACATGATCTTATGATTTTGTGAAATAGCAAGGGTTAGGATGCTTAATTAATTTTGAGCATAGAGTTACGTACACGACAACAAGTCGCAGTAACAGTGGGAGCTTAAATGCTTCCAAAAAGGGTTGTCGGTTCATTGGATGAACTAGGTGTGGTTCTTTACGAAGGAGACAGCAATGTTGTGAAAACAGCAGAACTGTTTTCTTAGTTAGAGTACCAAGGTTTCACCTTGAATGTCTACCACAGGAAAGGAAGCATGAGAAACCATATGTTTCACCCAGATGTTGTGTCTTATGCAAAATAGTAAATTGCCTATTGTCCAAGTGGGTGATTCTTGGATGTATGCCCAAAAGGCAATAAAGATTAACATCTGATTCATAATTATGCTTCATGATTCTATGCTATAACTGCGGTGACTCATGAATATGTGATTCAGAGGAAAACTCACTCGCACGTGTAGAGACATGAACAAAATAAAGTATACCCTAGTCTTGCCTTTTAGACTAATTCGTTGTTTGCTTGAGACCATGTTTTCCTGGTATAGGACATTGTTTATATCAGAATCAATGAGTGGCATATTGTTGGCGGAAACAATATGGCTGGGTAGACCCAATCATTGATATGCTAGGACGATTCCAAAGTGTCATTTTGTCCTTAGTGCAATATCGCAGATGGTTATTATATGACATGTCCATTGACCATGAGGTTATTAGGGATGTGCATATTGGAAGAGTTACTTTGGTGCTGTCAACCATCACGGCCGTAACTGGGTGATCATAACGGTATTTACTGGGTAATTCCGAAGGTGTGCATATATCCTAATGTTTCAAGATGGGAAATTACTCCTCTGTCAAAAGAGAGATACTTCCATGGCACACTCGGTATGTATGATATCCAATATGTTCTACAGACAATGCATGATGAAGTTACATTATGTGGGATATCGGATTACGGGAACGAGAAAAGGAAACTTACCGGTAATGAGATAGACAGAGATATAGCGAATCAGGGATTGATTCATGGAAATATCAGGAATACTTTATCTCGGGTAAGTTCGGTATCATGAGTAATGAGAATGACGAATTAATAATCAACAGGTTCAACAGAGTGTCATTCGCATAACGGTAGCAGTTATTCAGGTAGCCCATGTACCTGACCCTGGCCGGTGATTAGATGGAAACATCAAATTATAGCTACGTGTTATCGAACTTGCAGGGTAACACACTTAATTAAGTTCTAGTTTTTTGTGTATATGGTTGGTCTGGATACCGAGAGAGTATCACCGGAATGGTTTCTGCGTGGTAGATAATAACTTTATCAGGGAGATTGGATTATGTAGACACTGGGTGTCTCGGAGTAATAGAAATAGTTTCTATCACTAGTCGAATTTATTCCGAGGGTTTATATAAGAGGGAAATATTTATCCGGAGTATTTTGTCTCCGGACACTAGGTGTCCCGGGTCATATAAAAGTGTTTTATATGATAAGTAATTAATTCGGGGAATATTCTGTAAAAGGAAATATTCAAATAAGAATTAATTAAACAAAATATTAATTAATTTAATATAAATTAGATATTAACAAGTCGTCAACCCGTGCACTTGCACGGGCTAGTTTATTTACTTATGTTTGAAATATTTTTCATGGCACGCCTAAAGAAAAGAAATGCTTTTTAGGACCTTTTTAAAATTTTGGTTAATCAAACTAAGAAATTTTTGTAAGAACAATGGTTGTACAATTTTTTTAGTAAATTTGAATAATGTTATTTTTCGCTAAAAACTTACAATTGCAAATTGGTTTCATCACTACTAAATGAATCATTTTAAAATACACTTTTACCAAATCGGAAACTAAAAAGAGTTTACATTATAGAATTACCTTAAGACTACATTGACATATGTGACCTCACAAATCAATTTCTCAGCCACAAAGATATCTCATTAATTAGCATCATTTTGTGGAGTATTAGATGTAAATTCAATAGAGATGCAATCAGAACGGATAAGGAAGATATGATCTCTCAGTTAAAATCCATTTAGCATTGAAACATTGCTCCTTGCTAACGCTTCTAGTGCTGTCATGCTTGTTGCCGGCCTGCCCAAGGATTCCTCCATCATTCCTGGAAATACTTAATCACGCATTGAGGGCATTCCCTCTTGGTCCATGAAGTTTCCCAGAAAAGTAGGAGCATCACATAAAGACGTTTAAAGGATGAGGAAACGGATCAAGCTTCACAAATACTGATGGATATGGTTAATAGAGAGATAGCGGGTTGCATTTTATTTTAGCACCACTCAGGACTATAATGTGAAATTCGTGCTGCGACTAATATTAAGCAGAGTATCAAGTAATAGTGGATTCAATATGTTCATTCACTGTTGCTTAAGTCGTTAGTAGGCTCGTAGTTGACCAACATGCTCAGAAACTAACTTGTGATCATCTAGAAAGACAAAATGTTTTCATAAGTCAATCCAAAATTAAATAAGAATTCTATTTGGATAAGCAAGGAAGCAATTTATCAATTAATGTCATCACCATATTATTAATCAAAGATCTTACAAAAAATGATAAACAAAGATGAAGTGGCTAGATAAATTTTGTGTAATATACTGAATAAAATCAAAACGAACTTGAACTGAATAGCACGGTAAATGACTTAGTGAAAGTAAGGAGAACGTGTAAATGGATCTTTAGTACAACCGAATTTAATTGACATATAGGAATTAATAAGTTCTTAGAGTTATCAATGTTTACTTAATTTGTCTGATTGTAAATAATAAAGAACTATGAGGTGCATTATCTTCTTCTAAGAATACTACCGATAAGCACTAACAAAGAAATATGTAGTGAGCAATACAGACAGAGTTTAACACAAATATCCTGAATGGTGTCTTGTTCGCCTCTGTGGCTCTGTATGTGCTAAGTTTTCTCTAAAGAACATGTGACTTAGGAGCATAACCGTAGCTCATTTCCTGCATGCACACATTTAGTAGAAACAACGCACCTGAATAACATTCCTATAACTCTCGTCCGTTTAGATCCCTGCCCTCATGATATCATCCACGGCCGCCTCTTCCAGATCGCTTTTCTGTTCTCTCGCATCGCCGCTGTCTCTTCTTTCTCGCCTGGCCGCTCTCCTGCGTCATCTCGCCGCCACTAATTTCTCATTTCGGCACGTGGGCGCTACCTCCCGGGCAACCTCTCTTTTTCATCTCTTTGCTCTCGACATCCAAAATAAGATCTCCTGTACAAACCATTATTGTCCTGCAACTTGATCGAACTGTAAACTTGTAGAATCATTCTAATTACTCTCAATGTATGTTTCACTACTGCTGAAAATTTAGTAAGTTAACAATTTTTAAATACCTAGAGCGCATTGGCAGCAGAAAATTAGAAGGAGATAGTGATTGGCGAATGATATGAACTGGATAAATAGTGTGCATAGTTCTTGAAAGCAGTGATCTGTTTTGATCACGCCCGCGACCCAATTCCTTGATCGTGAGGATAGTTCTTGATAGCACCTGCACGGGCTAGCGATTTCAGAAATACAAATACGAAGTATTAAAATAAATTGTACGTGGAAAAAATGAGAATTATGATTATAGAAAATAATTTACCTTTCACAGGTTAGTGACAGAAGTTTACCAATATTGCCCACTTTTCATGATATCCTGGAATCACTCAAGCAATAGTCAAAGTCTGAAGTGACAGGGCACATTTATAATCTAGCATACTCCAGACTTTGAGCAATACAATGACATGTACCATATATTTAGTACAACATATTCAGCACAATTCGATGTTGAAAAAAGAGAGGGTATATGAATTTAAGCAATACAATGACATGTACCATATTTTTATTTCATCCTTGAGATTACAAATGTGCATGTTAGATCCTTTATCCAAAATTACAACATCTGCTCTCCGGACAAAAAAAGTCACCGGTGAAAACATTCCTAATATAATTAGACTTGTGGATGCAAACCAAAAGTATAAAGAAAAAACAGTGTTATTTAGACAGCTATTCTAATGCATGACATTGGGAATTTAAATGAGCCACTGAGGCTAGATGAATTATCTTGACCGCTATTCATAAGTAAAACCAAATAAAGTTATTACCTCTCCTAAGATACGACTGTGATAGCAATCGGAACAATACCTGTATGCTTAACCGGAGTGAGCAAACGTGATTAATATGCTGCCTACATCCACTTAATCAGGACGTGAAACACAGGGTACATGTCCAGCACCAGATCAATAGCTTCTAGATTCACCAATGTGCACGTAAAGATATATCTAGAGCAGAGAATTTAAGGATACATACTTTCTTGCCTGGTGAGTGAGCGTGAAAATCTGGACGGCATCAGGAACAAATGCATCGCCAGTCCGCCACAATTTTCCTAGCGACGGCCTCACAGATGGTGGCGGACACCCAATCTTGTTCTAGGAGCCGGTGCAAATCCTGCTCTTCCAAAGAAACCATCGTGGATAAATCTGTACTGGAATACGCATGCTGGATTGCTCATTGCGGTGTGATCAGAACTTCAAATAAGATTCAGCGATGAGGAGAGCTGGACATGCTAGATTGGATCGTACCGTTGTATTCGATCAACTCCAGGACGGATGGAATACTCGCTGAGGCGTGTTGACACCATTGGTTAACCTGTATCACCCGTGCACCTGCGAGATTGTTATTTCCGATCGCCGACTGACGGCAGCCGGCGGCCGGCGGCCGGTGGTAGAGAATAAGCAATGCCCTAGGGTACGCTTGCTTTTAGGCTTTTAGCCATTGAGTGCCACGGAGGTAAATACGTCCCGCGCGAGGAGAAATCAGAGGTACACGTAGGGCTACTTAATCGAAGGGCTGTTAATACATCAGAGCAGTATCGGCCGGAATTCCTTGCTAATTAATTAGGGGCTAATATCGACTTATCGAGGATGGTTTGTGATTCGAACTCTAGCGGAGACAGAATATAGGTGCAACTTGCGAGAATAGTCACGCGTGCGTGTTGGAAAATTGACTTGAATCTAACGGCTTTTAGACATATCATGTGTAGATCGGATGGACCATATTTTCTAACCTCGAGGATTAACGTGGAGCCTCGTATGGTGCCTCCAATTAGTAAATATAAGATTTATTTAACTAATAATAATTATTGGAAAATATTAATTAAATTGTTGCCCAGCAAGGGGCGGGTGGGCCAAGGCGCACCAAGGGAGGAAGTCCCCCCCCCTTGGCCAAACCCTAGTTGGGCCTTGGGGCCCATAGGAGAGTTGGGCCTTGGGGCCCATAGGAGAGGCGGTTTGGGAGGGGGGACCTTGTTGGACAAGGACTCCTCCCCCAAACCGAATTGGGAGGGGAGTTGGAATCCAACTCCAACTCTCCCCTATGGGATGCGCACCAAGGCAAAAGGGGAGGAGTTGGAGTCCAACTCCAACTCCCTAGGGGCGGCGGTGGAAGGCAAGGGCTTGCCCCTTTCCCAAGCCTCCCTACCTCTTGGCCTCCTATATAAACACTCCCAACCCCATGGGAAAATACACACAAGTTTAGATCTCTTCTAGTTGGTTTAGAGGGAACCTCTAAATATTTAGAGGGATCCTCTCCGATTAGATCTAGATCTAAATATCTAATCTCTCTCCCTCCTTCTCATGTGTTGAGATATCCACCTTCATATACTCCAGCGGTGAGTGCTTCAAGCATGGACGATGAAGCCTGCTGAACTGGTTCCGATGTATGCGTGCGAAACTCAGAGGGGTGATCCAATTGAGAAACGGTTGACCCTATCTCACTCTGGTGGATCAAGGCGGGACGCGAGGAGTCTACGATATTCTCTCGGCTAGGCTTAGCCGAGGCATTTCTTCCACAAGCTTCATCAATGTGTCATCATCGACATCTCTTCTGCTTCAACGGTGTCGGTAACCCTTTTGCTTGTCAGAAATAGACCGACGATACGAACTAAAGTAAGTCAGATTTCAGTTTCATCATACCCAGTCCTGACAGAACAAGCAAGGGATGCGTGCACGCTAGTAGTAGAAGGAAGCAGAGATGGAGGCAGCTAGGCATCAGTTTGAGTTCGAGATCGAGACCAGCTTCACCCACTATTGCTACTCAAATATGCATGTCTTGTTACTTGTATCTTCATAGTAGATCTTGGTTGTTGCGTAGTTGGCAAAAATTTGTTTTCCATGCACGCAACCCAATAGTGCTTGGGAGCTCCCAATCCAGTTGTGGATTATGCCCCAAGTTTGTTGTAAGGGCTCCGGATTCCGCCTTGAAGTATTCCGATAGTGGAAGATGAACCGAGCTTTTGGGCGAGGTTCATCGGAGAATAGGGTGAGGCAATTTGTGACGTTGAGTATTGAAACTCACACCCCTCCAACGAGACGTACTATCCTGAAAAGGAGGAACTCGAGAATACATGCTTGTCTCCACGTGCTTCCCGTTCGGTTACTCCTTACTCTCTCTAGTTCTTACTTGTATCTTACCTTGCTTAGTGTTATCTTGTCATATAGGTAAATTCACCGTAGTTGCATATCTAGATAATTTACCTTTGTGTCAAGCCTTAATCGAAAAGAATTAAAATTAGGAGTAGCACCTATTCACCCCCTCCCCTCTAGGTGGCCATACGATCCTTTCACAGTTGCCCTAGCGGGTTTTTTCTGATCTGTAGATTGGTTTCTTTTTCTCTGTCGGTCGCTCGACCGACGTCTTCTTTTTTTTGGTTTGCCGATCATAGATCGTATTGCGTCATCCACCGCATGTCATCCTCGCGCGCCTCTACTTAGACAACAGCATCGACCGGCATCGTCTCGATCCTTGACACCAGTCATCGCTGCTTCTGTAGGCTACCGCGGCTGAGTCACTAGCGTCGAGTCCGCACCGGCCGGCTCCTCCAAGCCGGCTATCACAGCCGACATGCCGACGCTGACTCCGCACAGACCAGCTCGTCTTCACCAACCGCGCAGCAAGGCCGGACTCCAAGGGACGTCTCGACGCGTTGCTATTGGGTTACGTAGCAGAATTTAAAAAAATTCCGACCTACGCAACGTCCAGGAACAACTATGAAGATACAAGCGAAGTTAGTACTGTTTTGTTACCAAGAACGAGATGCGGAAGAGTTGTTGGTGACGATGTCGATGAAGCCTGATGAAGATTCTCACGGCCAAGCCTGGCGGTGGAATGTCGTCGATCCCTCGTACAACCTTCTTGATCCAGCAGAGCGAGGGCCAAACGTCTATGACGTATCGCCCCTCTGAGAGCTCGCACACGTACGTTCGTCAAAGTCCAGCAGAGCTTCGCCGTGCCAGAGTTAAGAGCTACTGGTGTACGTATGGTGGAGAGAACCCCAACACATGGGAGAGAGGGAGAGAGATTAGATCTAGAACTAGAGAGCCTCCGAGGAGAAATCTCAAGTCTAATTGTGTGTCTCCAAAAGGAGAGGGGGCGGGGTTTATATAGGAGATCCAAGGGGTAGAGAGGGACTTGGGCAAGGGGAAAGCTTTCCCTAGTCCTACTCGGTTCGGGCAAGGGAAAAGCTTCCCTTCCCAATTCGGTTTGGGAGGGAGGAGTTGGAGTGGGACTCCAACTCCCCTCCCCCACCGCCTCTACCGCCACCGCCGTCCTGGGCACCCTAGGTCGGCCGCCACCCTGGCTGCTGCCGCCGCCTTGCCCCCCATGGGCCAGAAGGCCCATTAGGGTTTCGGATTGGGGGGGAGCCTCCCCTTGGCGCCTTGGCCCACAACCACCTAGTGGTGGTGCGGCTGCCATGTGGG
This sequence comes from Poa pratensis, assembly GCA_947311845.1. Classification (NCBI taxonomy): domain Eukaryota; kingdom Viridiplantae; phylum Streptophyta; class Magnoliopsida; order Poales; family Poaceae; genus Poa; species Poa pratensis. Next base: position 46,719,405 of record CAMZMU010000033.1, on the reverse strand, counting down.
CCCTAGGGCCCATATGGCAGCCACCTTTTATTGGCCATCTTTTATAATTATTTTTCCCTTTTATTTATTAATTAAATAAATTAATATTTAATTAATTAATAATTTGTCTAATTAATTTCCAGAATTAATTACTTATCATATAAACATATTTACATGATCCGGGACACCCAGTGTCCGTCGACAAAATATACTGGATATTATTTCCTTTTATATAACCTTGTTTCTTTATGATCCAATCTCTGAATATAATTCTATCACGCGGGAACCATCCCAGGTGACACTCCTACTCCTTACCATTCTACGCATACAACAGACTTTGACGTCTTAACTGTGTGTCCCCTACAGGTTCGATAAGTATGTCGCAGCAGTGGAACACGGGGTTCCCCTAGTGCTGCCAAAGTGGGTCCACCCCATGTGGGCCCAAGATGAAGATGGACAAGGCCAAGACCCAAGTCAAGTTGACGGGTTCACCGTCCAACCCCACGAAGGTCAAGCAAGACCTACGCCGACAAAGGGCTCCGGTCCTGGGGGCCTGCCGGGTCCCCGAACCAAGCCGGAAGACAAGGAAGTCTCCGAGAGCCCGAGTTCCGGCAGGAGGCCAGGCTCCCTCTCGGGTACTTCTCCATACCACTGTGGATAAGCTCTCCACCTCATGCTAGAAGACCTCAGAAGACTTGGGAAGCAAGGCGATGGTGGCGCGGGCCGGAGACATAGCCCGTGGTGGTGTCAGCCACTGTCCACCCAAGGCGGACGCTCCCACCTAATCCAAAGGAGATGCTAGGCTGAGAAGAGGCCACATCTCCCCATAAACCAGCCAAGGAGGGTCCTTCACGCCGAAGGTCCCTCGTGCCCTCACGTGACCCGTGGCAACCCCTTAGCCTATAGGAGGACCAAGGCACGGAGGAGGAAAGAACAAGTCGAACCAGAGCAAGACTAGACTAGGGCTGCGAGGGTAGAGGGGAAGGTGATCTCCTCGGGTCAGGATCTGTCCTTCTTCTACCTCTAGCCAAAAACCCTTCCGGGTACCCTATCCGGAAGCCTCCATTGTAAGCCACACTATGAAGAACCCATCAATCCAGACATGCAGGAGTGGGGCTTTTAGCCTCCGGGCGGCCTGAACCTGGGTAGCTCCTTGTGTCCCTTTGGTTGCATGCTTTGATCGTGGAGAGGAGAGCTCGATCTAGACCTCACCCAAGAGACGATTCTCAGCCTCCTTCGCGCCCCGTGCTGAACCTAAAAGGGGGTATCCTCTACTCCCGGTGTCCGTGCTTCGAGACACGACACGTATAACTATAATTGGAAATGCCTATCCAATCACTTGCCAGGGTCAGAATCATGGACGTTCTGAATGACTGCTATCGTTATGGGAAGACACTCAGATGAACCTATTTGATTAACATGTTCATTCCCATCACTTCACGATACTCATCAAATACCCAAAGCGAGATATATGACATTACGTAAATGATAGCTTTCATTTACTTATGTCACTTTATCCTTGTTAACGGTATGATGCCATTACTCTTTACCCATGTTCGAGCATCCCATGATATTTACATATCACTCCTTTGTCTGCGCAGACTTATCGATGGACGCTTTCCCACTAGAGTGGATCCAGGTTGTATCTCTATATTACCTAGAGGTGTGATTCCCAGTCTTGAACTACTGTGATCAATATATACCTTCAAGGTCACCTAGCGATAGCCGTTTGGATCACCCAGTTACGGCCGTGATACTTGACTATGTCAAAGCTTCCCTTCTAGTATACACAACCATAAATTCTCATGGTCTAAGGAATAAAACAAGCAACCAATCTTAGACTATACTATTTTACTCCAAAACTTGATCCCGTAGTATATCATACTTTTGGGTCTTCCCAGACACAGTGTTTAACTTAACAATGTGCTCTCATTAATAATGGCAAGAACTTTTGCCCATGGCTGGAAAACGTCACCATCCAGTATTAACGAGTTTGTCCAAGAGACAGGGACAAAGGGTAATCGGGTTTTGATTATATCCTTACACGTGCGTATGTGTTTCCCTATAAATCTCACATTTATAGACCATAGCAGTAATAGCATAAAGATATAATTCATTAATCATGAAACATATGTATATTTATTGTCTCTCAGGGCATACATCCAACAGTCTCCCACTTGCACTTAGATACAATAACTATCTATTACATTAAACCTTCTTTAAGACCGATGTTAAAACGGTGAGGTTCAAACTTCAAGTATGAGAGTGCTTTTGTCATAGGATCAGCAACATTGTCAATAGTATGAACTCTACGTATTGCAGTGTGCCCTTTTGCTACATGATCTCTGATGAGGTGATCCTTGCGTTCTATGTGCTTGACTTTGTTGTGAGACCTCAGATCCTTTGCCAGAGCCACGACACTATTGTTGTCACAATAGAGCTCGATTGGATCTGCGCTGAAGGAACCACTCCTAGTTCAGTGATGAATTTTATTATCCAAAAGCTGTCCTTGACTGCTTCAGACGCCGCCACATATTCCGCCTCCATTGTAGAGTCTGCCACCGTGCCTTGCTTGGAGCTCCTCCAGCTGATTGCACCGCCGTTGAGAACGAACACATAACCTGATTGTGCTTTGGAATCGTCTGGATCAGACTGAAATCCTGAGTCAGTGTAACCCCTTACTCGGAGCTCCTCATCCCTCCATAGACTAGGAACATGTCCTTAGTTCTCCTGAGGTATTTCAGAATGTTTTTAACTGCTGTCAAGTGGACTTTACCAAAATCAGACAGAAATCAGCTGGTAACACTTAGGGCGTATCCACGTCGGGACGTGTGCATGTCATTGCGTACATAACAGAACCTATTGCCGAAGCATAAGGTATGTCCGTTGACATGGGTATACATCTCGGGTACCCTACCATGAGGGTACCTGGTGCACGTGACGACTAAGGCCCAATAGCGAAGAGACTACTCGAAGCCCAAGGCAAGAGGCCCAACAAGATGGAGTACCCTCCAAGATTAGACATAGGCATAGTCGGTTTAGACTTTCCTTACGTGTAAACTAGGTCGGTTACAAACTCCCGAGACCCAGCCTATTTAAAGGCTGGGAGGGGTGCCGATCTAGGACCAAGCCATACTCGAACCACCAAAGCTCTTGCGAGATCGTCATCTCGCCGGAGCTCCCCTGTAATCGCATAATCCACAATCAATACAGACAAGCAGGAAGTAGGGTCTTTACCTCCACCCGAGGGGCCTGAACCTGGGTAAATCTTTGCCTCTGCTTGTCAGCCGACGAAACTACCAGTACTACCACGTTCTCTCCCCATAATCTCAACCCTAGGTCCTTAACCATGGGATTTGATGAGGGTACACCTCGTCAATTGGCGCCGTCTGTGGGAAAGAATAGTGCTGGACTCGCGGTTTCTTCGGTTCCATCGGAAAACGGCGACTCGCCGATCGGATCTACAAACGGCAACTCGCCGGCTGCATCGACAAACCAGAACTCGCCGACTCAGGCGGCACACGGCAACTCGCCGGCTCACTCGACAAACGGCAACACGCCAGCTTCACCCGCAAAAAGCGCATCGGATCCTCTGATGGATTTCGAGCCACACTCGCCAGGATTCCAGGAGGCCTTCTCCGATCTCGAGTCAGGTTTGGGTTTAACCGTTGGTTCGTTCAATTTTTTCGTCAACAAGCTTGGTGTGCAGGACTTGACGGATCCACGCCAACTCACGACTTCCGCACCCGAGGCTCCATCGGTTGCGGCTCCTTCGACTGCGGATCCCTCAACTGTGTCCATACCATCGTCGACCCTCCAAGCTTGCTCGTCTGCAACAACCATGTCCACACGAGAGATGCGCGAGCTCATTGAAGAACTCCAGGGCGAGGAGGCCGAATCAGCATACCGCACAAACGATCCCGAGCTCGATCTCTCACTCGAGGATAGTTTCGACTGCGGGATCTCCTTCAGCGACTTCGACGAACCTCGAAACTCATATCGACAACCACGTCGACTCCGAGATCTGCACCAACAACAACAACCTCGACTCGAGATTCATAACAACTCCGACGCCGAGATGAGCATAGGCGATGAAGACATCACTGCGAGATCCGTCCAGACGGACCACTCGACGGGCATATCGACTCAGACATGAGCCTCGATGAAGAGTCGAGTCCATGACGGGACTCGAAGACACACATACATACCCTCGGGTGATACCCAGCAGGTCTACGTCGCCATCGCCGCAGAATCATCAGATGCTGCGGCCAGCCGCAGGCCTACAGAATTCCCGTGCACAGTCACTATGCCGGACGGAGTCACAACTCTCACAATCACTGCTGAGATGGCAGCAAAAGCAGATAAAGTCATCAAGGAGTGCACAATGATGCCAGCAGACGCAACACAAGAGGATGCTGACCTTCCAGTACTTCAACTGGCAGGAATCACTTCGACTGCGGCAGGTCAGAGCAACACTCGAAGAACGCAAAAAGCAAGCTAGCTTGTCGAGTGCGCGAAGAAGACAGCTCTCCCTGAGCTCCACCGGGCGAGCAGACACAGGACCCAGATCAAGGTTGTCACACCTCTCGCCAGACGAAAGGGCGGTCACCCGCAACTTAGGCAACTCTTCATGACATACGACGAAGAAGGAGTGCCGTACCCAAAACAGCTGCGGGTGCCCTCTTCACCGCTGCAGCATACCTAGAGGCAATCAAGCCTCCAGCTGATGACCCCAATGCAAAACTGCATCGCCAGCAGATCAAATCACTCGCCTTAGCGGCAAGGCCATACGCCAAATTCCAAAACTCCAGGTGGGAGTCGAGACCGTGCCCTAGTCGACGCACGTCGGGAAGAGCATAATCACAGTGGTCGTCGCCACCACTCGAAGGAAAGAAGCGGCTCGCGTAGGCGCAGGTCCAGGAGCAGATCACGCAGATCTTACAGTAGCGACTCATACTCTGATCGAGAGCCTGAGCCACATGGAGCTCTGTGCTTCACTCGACGCGTCCGCGAGACACGGATGCCCAAAGGGTTCAAACTCACATCTGAACAGCCCAAATACACGGGTCGACAGGAACCTTCTGGTGGTTGGAAGACTACAGGCTGGCTGTCGCGTGCCAGCGAGGTACAAACACCACGGCCATGCAATACATACGACTCATGCTCGAAGGCACAGCCCGCGACTGGCTCAAGGCCCTACCTCATCAAAGTACGACTCGTGGGATCACTTCCGCGATGACTTCATCAAAAACTTCGAGCCTCTATGTGAGCGCCCAAAAACGTTCGAGGAACTACGGGCCTGCGTGCAACGTTCAGACGAAACGCTGAGGTCATACATCAGGCGATGGACTGAGATACGCAACTCAGTTGGAGTAATTTCAGAGGATATGGCCATGGATGCTTTCATAATGGGACTCGCCAGGAGGACTCAAAGAAGCACTTGGTCGCAAAAAGCCAACCTCTGTGGCTAGCCTCTTGATGACCGCGACTGAGTGGGCAGACGGAGAGACATGGCGCGCACCACACGCGGGTCCTCACCCCGTGACAATCATGAAAGCGGCAGTCGAAGCCGCAGAGACTCGTACAGAGACGACCGAAGGCGCAAACGTTCAAAACGTCACTACGACGATGACAGACCCGAATTCATGGCGGCTGGGTTCTCCACACCCCGCAATGACCAGGACAGAAGCGACCGACGGTCGAAGATCGGGAGACAGTCGAGATGATCGGCGAGACAGTCGAGATGATCGTCGAGACAGCGAGACCGCGGCCAACGCAGTGATAGCTACAAGAGGAAGGACTGGCGCAAGTCACGGGCACAATCTGAGCGATCATTCGAAGAAAAGATGGACGCTGATTGCAGATTCCACCTGTACAAGGGGGACGACGGAAAACTGCGATCCAATCACTCGATGAGAAACTGCAGGGAGTTCGACCAAATGGCGACTGATTACGTAAATCGCAGAAAGGCAGCAGCCGCACAAGCACCTGCACCCGTGCCTCAGCCAAACAACGTGCCTGTTCTGATGGCACCACCTCCACCACCACAGCCTGCTGCAGGCGGGTGCCATACAGCACATACCTCGGGTGGACGAGCCACAGTACCCCCCCCCAAGGGCAGATGTACATGATACAGAAAGGTCGACCTTCCAACAGGGAGCAAAAACTTCGCACTCGACAAGTAAACATGGCGGTCATGTCACCTCCTGCGGTAACAGAATACTTGAAGGGATCCGAAACTACAATAAGCTTCAGCAAAGAGGACCACCCTCCATCGGTTGTTCGCCAGGGCACTCTGCTCTGGTACTCGACGCGCAAATTGGAGGCTACGCCATGTCCAAGGTCTTCATGGATGGTGGGAGCGGCATAAACATCTCTTCGCAAAATGAACAGGTCAGTCGAAAACCTGCCAAGATCTTCAAATACCTTCCACGGTATCGTTCCAGGGAAAGCAATAAGCCCAGAGGCACCATACAACTCGACGTGACGTTCGGGGACAAGCACCACTTCAGGACAGAGTCGATTGAGTTCGAAGTGGTCGACTGGAAGTCACAATACCATGCTATACTTGGACGCCCGACGTTCGCTCGATTCATGGCGGTGCCACATTACGCATACCTCCAGCTGAAGATGCCTGGACCAAAAGGAGTAATCACAGTCAAGGGGAACTTCCAAAAGTCTGACTCTTGTGACCGAGAATTCAGCAAAATCTCTGAGATGTTTGGCATGGAAGCAACACTCGCTGATCTAGCGGTCTCCAACGATCGAACACTTATGCCAGAACAAAAAGGTGGCAGTCGACAGAGCATTCAATGCCACCAATGACACAAGATCGCATCAGGTGCACCCGACTGACCCGACCAAGACAGTCAATGTCTCGTCGAGTCTGCGCATAGGAAAGCGCGCTCGTCGAATTCCTCCGTGAGAACTGGGATATATTTGCATGGTGTCCAGCACATGCCAGGTATTCCCAGGGAATTCGCCGAGCACTCTCTCCAGCTACTTCCAGATGCTAAACCAGTCAAGCAAACAATGCGCCGCATATCCGGCCCAAAAAGAACTGCAGTCGAAGCCGAAGTCGACAGGCTACTCGCAGCAGGATTCATCAGAGAGATCAAGAAATCACAATGGGTGGCCAACCCCGTACTCGTAGAGAAGAAGCACACAGATATCCTTCGGATGTGCGTAGATTTTACAGCACTCAATAAGTGTTGTCCAAAGGATCACTTTCCACTACCTCGAATCGACCAGATCGTCGACTCCACCGCCGGGTGCGCTCGCTTGTCCTTCCTGGATGCTACTCGGGTTACCACCAGATAAGGATGAAGGAAGAGATGAAGAGAAAACGGCGTTCATAACCCCACTCGGGGTCTACTGCTACACCACAATGCCTTTCGGGCTCAAGAACGCAGGCGCAACTACCAGCGCATGATGCAAGATTGCCTCAAGAAGCAAATTGGGCGAAACGTCCAGGTCTATGTAGATGACATCGTCATCACCACAAGAGAGGAAAACACACTACTCGATGACTTGCGAGAGACATTCGCAAACCTCAAACGCTTCCACATCAAGCTCAACCCGAAGAAGTGCACGTTCGGCGTGCCAGCCGGGCAACTCCTCGGGTATCTAGTCTCAGCTCGAGGAATCGAGGCGGACCCGGAGAAAATTGGCGATGCAAAGGCCTTCAAAGCTCCACGACGTGCAAAAATTGGGGGTAGAGTAGCAGCGCTCAGTCGATTCATCAGCAAGCTAGGCGAAAAAGCACTCCCGTTCTATCGACTGATGAAGAAAGCAGAAATTCGAGTGGACGCCAGAAGCCGAAGCAGCCTTCACGGACCTCAAGCGAGTCCTCACAAGCCCTCCAATCCTCGTCGCACCAAGGGAACGCGAGCCACTGTACCTATATGTCTCTGCAACTAACAGGGTGGTAGCACCGTCTGGTCGAACGAAGGGAGGAGGGACACGCCCAAAGCATACAACGTCCAGTCTATTACTTGAGTGAAGTGCTCTCCACATCAAAGCAGCGGTACCCGCACTATCAGAAGCTGGCCTACGCCGTGTTCATGTCCTCAAGGAAGCTGACGCATTACTTCTCCGAGCACCCGATCACTGTAATCAGCACTCAGGGATCGGGGACATCCTCACAAACCCCAACGCAACTGGGCGAGTAGCAAAATGGCTCATCGAGCTAGCACCAAGAGACATCAAGTATGATTACCCGAAGGCCATCAAAGCACAAGTTTTACCTGACTTCCACACCGAGTGGATTGAAGCTCAGCTCCCAGGAGCACCAGATGTGTCCAACTCTGGACTATGTACTTCGACGGCTCAAAGAAAAACGAAGGCGCAGGCGCAGGTGTATCCTCATATCACCAAAAGGCGACAAGCTCCGCTACATCCTACAAATGGGTTCGAGTTCCCGTCCAATAACGAAGCAGAATATGAGGCTCTGATCCATGGCATGAGGATGGCCAAAGCCCTCGGGTGCACTCGACTGATGATCTACGGTGACTCGAATCTGGTGGTGCAGCAAACAATGAAGGCCTGCGACGCAATCGCAGATAACATGATGCCTACCGTGACCTGTACAACATCATGGAGGGCAGCTTCGAAGGCTGCGAGTTGCGGCACATAGGGCGTGAGCAATGAAGAAGCAGATAAGTTAGCCAACATTGGTGCGACCAAAGCACCAGTGCCACCTGGTGTCTTCTTCGAGCGCATCGAGCACAGATCAATCAAAAAGAAGCGGGCAACTCCTGCATCAGCCGCACCAGCCAAGAGCAAAGCACCTAGCACAGAGGACCCACCAGACGATCTAAAGCATACACTGTCATCAACGGTGAACTTTACAAACGCAGCATATCAGGTATGTTCCAGCGTTGCATAGCATTTGAAGATGGCCAAGCCATCCTTCGTGATATTCATGCAGGTACCTGCGGGTATCACGCCAGCAGTCGATCACTCGTAGCCAAAGCCTTTCGCGCAGGCTTCTACTGGCCCACAACACTCAAAGACGTGGAGGACATAGTCAAAAGGTGCATCGGCTATCAAAAATCCGCCACAAAGCCGCACGCACCCGCATCGGCGTTGAAGACAATACCATTGGCCTGGCCCTTCGCCCAGTGGGGGCTGGATATGGTTGGGCCACTCAAAAAATCCTCCCATGGAGGGCATACTCACCTTCTGGTGGCGGTTGACAAGTTCACCAAGTGGATCGAAGCAGTACCTATCACAAGTTCGACTGCCACTACAGCAGTCAATTTCATAAAATCCATCATATACCGCTTTGGTGTGCCAAGCAGCATCATCACTGACAACGGTACAAACTTCACGGCTGAGGAATTCAAATCCTTCTGCAAAGAGCAAGATATCACGCTCAATAATGCATCTGTGGCACACCCGCAGTCAAACGGCCAAGTCGAAAAGGCCAATGGGCTTGTGACGAGTGGAATCAAGAAGCACCTCCTGGTGCCACTCAAAAGGGCTGCGGGTGCTTGGGTAGAAGAGCTCCCGTCTGTGCTATGGAGCTTACGCACAACACCTAACGCCTCAACGCAATTCACTCCATTCTTCATGGTCTACGGCGCAGAGGCAATCCTGCCATCAGACGTAAGGTTCAACGCACCAAGGGTCGAAGCATACAATGAAGACGATGCAGATGAAGCACTCGAAGATGCAGTCGACTTGCTCGAAGAAGCACGCAACACAGCGCTAGCATGCACAGCTGTCTACCAGCAAGATCTACGAACTATCACAGCCGTCGACTGCGTACCAGGTCCTTCGAGGTGGGTGACTTGGTACTTCGACTGAAGCAAAAGAAGGTGCATAAACTTGCTTCTCCATGGGAAGGACCCTTCATCATCACCGAGGTCATTGGTGGTGGAGCATACAGACTGAAGCACGCGAAGACCGGCGAACTCTCCCACAATCCTTGGAACGTTGCGCAGCTGCGCCGTTTCTATGCTTAGATTGCTCAGTCGCATAATGTAATAGGCTCATATGTCAGATGGCTGCAGGTTTCAGACGCGCTCTTTTCCTAAGGGGACTGGAAGGATTTTAATGAGGCGGCCTGCAGCCTAACATTCATAAATGGAATATAGTCAATAAATTCCTCATATTTTTCCTGCTTACTAGTCGCATAACTTATCAGCACAAACTTAGCCTCACCCGTATGCTCGGGGGCTGAGCTGCCTCATAACATAAAAGCTTTCGCTCCTTCAAACATAATACTCCAGCCACACTCGAATACTCGGGGCTGGATCATAAAACTCAACACATAAAGGAAAAAGTTGCTCAACCCCAATCAATACTCAGGGGCTGAGCCTGCAGGCATAAGGTGAAGCTTCAACTCTCATAAAATTCATAGCCTCACTCGAGCACTCGGGGGTTGTATAATTCATGATCTATGTAAAGTGTTTTTCATAAACCCACTCGATACACTCGGGGGCTGCATACATACAAGTGAACAAATATGTACCAAGTGGCGAAATTTACACTCGGGGGCTGTTTCCTATACAGAAAAACCCTAATCTTCCGGTTCGTCCTTTGCTGGAAGAACAGGGCCCATAAGTTGCGCATGATAGCAATCAACCAGTGTCCTCGCATGATCGAAATATCGTCCAGATTCGACTGGGACAAGGACGATCCAGGCGCGGGTGGACGTAGCTGCAAATTTGGACGTTGACTTCGGAGATATGCCATGGTTGCGTTGGCGCCATCCACAAGCTTCTGGGTGATAAAGCCTCGAATGGAACCTGTTGACCGGAAGAGCTCGAGTAACGCGTGGATTCCTTGAGGTTGCGGCCCAGCTGGAAAAAGCATCTGGTTGATTCGACTCAAGGCCGACCTACATAACTCAAGGAGCATAGTACTCCGCCACACTCGATCCTGCAGGGTCGCGAGTATCCATGCTCGGTGCTTATCCAAGCGGAAGTGCTGACGGCCAGTCGTGGGTTCGTCAGTTGCAATGCTCAACTGCTCATCCACGCGAGCCTGCTCGCCTGGAAATCTTGAACAAAACCTGCAACAACACAAGTTGGGTGAACAAAAAGGAACAAGCTGTGAACTCACAAGATCAAGGCAGTCATGCTTACACTCGAGCTGTCTGTTCATGATCTCCATCTCGCCAAGCACATACTCCTCCCGTTGGGTGGGTAACGCAGGCCTTGGCCTCATCCTATCCAGCTCACTTCGGGCATTCGCCAGCTCTTGCTCCTGTTTCGCGAGTCGAGCCTTCATATAACGTATTACTGCGGCATCGTTTGCCACCTGAGCTCGAGATCGAGTAGGGGCACGATGCCGCGACGAACTGGATGAAGTGGCGGCTGGCCGTTTCTGTTCCAAGCATCATAAAAGTTTCATGAGAAACTAGTCACAAAGCTCAGACGAGCAACAACATACAGCCTTACAAGCAAGATCATAATGAGGAAATTATATTCATACAAAGGTAGCAAAAGCACATGCGTACTCGCATGATCATAAGTTTAATTACAAAGCATAAAAAGGCACGACTGCCCTACTTCTCAGACATCGACTCCGACCTAGCCCTACTCGCACGGGCGGCGACCTCTGCTGCCCGGCGCTCCATGGTAGCCATAAATGTTTCAGCCGACTTTGCGGCTGGCTCGTTCACATGCTTTAGGGACACCAGCTTCCCGCCCGGCTTGCGAGGAAAGTCAGACAGAGCGGCTTTGAAGTCACCCTCTATCCCATGACCTAAAAGGAGTTTGAGGGTGGTCTCTGAGCCGCGTACCGTCAAAGCGCGAGCAAAGTTCGTCATAGTCGAAGTTCCCGAGCCCAGGACGTCGACGAAGCCATCCACAGTCGAAGGAGGTTGGCTAAAGGGAACACGTCCTTGAACACGGCGCCGAGGGTGCTCGTAGACTTGGCGAGTGCATCCTTGGCTTGGGTGGAGACGACGTCCAAATCGCCCATAGCGCGGTCAAGGGACAAATCGCCACTCGACTGATCGACACCTAGCGGTGCGCCAACAGCTCCTGCAAAAATCAGACAGAACACAAACTTTTACACAACCTTCAGTGCCAAAAGAAGGGGACAAAAGTGGCAAATTCAACTTACCGCCCACGTCTCGGGTGAGGCTAGTCAAGCGCTCAGCAAAATCTTTCTCGCGCAGCGCAGCGGAGTTCTTGGCATCATCCAGGGCCTTCTTCGACTCCGCGCGCTCCTTGGCGAGTGCATCTTCTAGCTCTTTAACCCGGACTCAACAGACGCCTTGTCACCTGAGATAGATGGCCAGATGTCATTCACAATCGACAAAGCAAAGACATACAGAAACCCAACACACTTACGGGTGAGCTGCTCCATAACAGTGCGCAGATTATCCCTCTCCTGTTCAACCTGGACAAAGCTTTACCTGATTCCACCAGGTTGAGGTAAAAGGGCTGCACGCACACGAAACCAACATAAGCTATACACAAATAATCCCAGAAGGAAGACTCGATAAAAGACACTTACGTGTTCAACCCAAGCGCAAGCTTGACAGCAGAAGTCCCAATTTGCGGAGTCGACGTACTCGCAATCTTGGTGGCCTCAATGGAAGTGGCCGTGGCTACTGTTTGCACAACCTCAGCCGCAGCAGGAGAAGCTTCAGGCTGATCTGGAGTCGAAGCCCTCTCGGTTGGAGGGTTGGAGGTCGCGCAGTCTCAGCACTGCGAGTGACCAAAAGACATACAACATAAGAAACAGTACACAACTCATAAAAATTGTAGTACAAAAAGGAGCAAACCTGTGCTCTTCTTCATCATCAGTGTCGAGCTCTTCAAAATTTGGGCCTCCAAAAAGGAGTTCCCCACCCGACTGAGGAGGAGGAGGAGCCGAGCTCAACGGGCTCACGTCCAAAGGAGCAGCTGTGGTCGTAGGAGAGATGAGCCTGAGTCTCCATCATCTCTCACATCTGATCCCTTGGCGGGTGAACTCATGGAGGAAGACACAACGTGGGCTGCCCGACGGCGCTTGCGAGTGGGGATCTCGCTCACATCATCAGTCGTGGCACGCTCCTTGTCATGTGCTTCTTCAATCTCTTCCTCTTCGACCTCTTATGTGGAGATGTAGTAGCCGAAGGAAGAGGCGATTCCTCTCCTCCCTTCGCTTCTACCGTCACCTCTATTTCATGAGTTGGGCCATCTTCAGGAAGAGGAGGAAGGGTTGAGGTGGTCGAGTGGCCGTGCACACAAAAACAACAGTCGAAAATCACAAAGATGCATAGCAAAATAACAAAGCAGGAGATCATACACTCGAAAGAGTCACTAACCTCTGGCAGAGGCTTTCAGCCCCATAAGGAGCGATAGGGCAGTCGACGTTGCAGGGCTCGCTGGACTTCGTGTTGGTGATGCTCCGCACGTGCGACACCAGCTCGCTCTTCGATAGCTCCTCCTTGCTCATGCGGGTGGCGTCGAGTGCACCCTCGTACTCCCACATTGGGTGGGCGCGAGCGCGTAGCTGCCACACCCGCATCTTCACAAAAGTGGCAATAAGATGCACACCCGTGATGCTGTTGAGGAGTCCTCCAATCGTCTCCAGTAAAGGCGCTGCTTCCGCCATTTCTTCAGTCGACAGATCATGGTCCCAGGCCTTTGTCCTCGCTGCTATACCAGCAGTCGAAAATGCTGGGGCCCCATCCTGGTCGACTCGCACATAGAACCACCTCTTCCTCCACCCCTGCGCCGAGTCGACTGGCTTCAGGGCGAAGTATCGGGTGTCGCTGCGCACTTGGATCTGCAGGCCTCCGGCTGGATAGGTTCAGCCGCCTCGGTTGTTGGCCGGACCATGAAGATAGACTTCCATAATGCCCAACTCGGAGCAACTCCCAAAAAACATTCGCACAGCGTGATGAAACACGCAATATGCAGAATACCGTTCGGGGTGAGATCATGGATCTGCACCCCGTAGGCAAAAAGCAAACCTCGCACAAAATCATGGAGGGGGAGCGAGAAACCCCTAGGCAAAAACTCCGCGAAACAGACGCGCTCGTTAGCGCGAGGCTCGGGAAGTACCTCCTTGGGTGAAGGTGCGCGGACGAAGAGCTGGTCCGAAGGTGGCAGCAACCCCTCCTCGCGCAGCTTGTCCAGCTGCGCCTCCTTCATGGTGGATTTCATCCAATCGCCATTGGTCTTCTTGAGGTCGACGGCGGCCGCAGATGCGCCAGCCGCAGTCTTCTTCCCCTTCATTGCCGCCGCATCGGGCGCGGCGGCAGCAGTCGAGGCAGAACGTTTATTGCCCGCCACTTTCTTCATTGTCAACGAGCAGGCGGTGGAGCGCGCAAAGCTCTAGTGCAGGAGCAATGGAGGAAGAGCGCGAGGAAGAAGATGACACAGGGGCAGCGCACAGAGCAAATGGCAGGTAAAGACAATGCCAGCGCCGTTCCCCTATTTACCACAAATCAAAAGCAATCGCAGCCATTCAGATCCAAATCGTGCGTTACGCACGCAATCTGACAGTACACGTGGCAAACGCGAAGGGCAACCGTCGCCGGCCACTCCACCCACTACGCACGTAAAAAGAGGAGCCATCATCACGCTTGCGGAAAAAGGGGGCCCGCATAGTCAAATCAAGTCCAAACGGCACCGTCTTCGGTCAGCTCTGCACAAATGGGCCCACCTATGTGTCACGTCCCATCCATCGCAGCATAACGCACGCCACGCGTGTCAGGAATCGCAGTCGAAAGAAACGTCATCCCTGACGTCATTGAAGCATCTGTTCAGAAATACGTTCGAGTATGCCCAACGCATATTAGTCACTCGATTGCCTTCTTTAGTTCGGGTGTGACAAAACATTCTTAAGGCAAAATTGGTCACTCGACCGTTCCTTCGACTAAGTCATATTACTCCCATCGGGAGCGCATTCAAAAAATTCTTCGACTGGAGATGCTTAAGACAATGTTTGAGATTATCCTCCATTTACAAGTAATACATCATAATCTCGGGGGCTACTCCCATCGGGAGCACTGTCGTGCACCCGATAGAATTATGGCACAAATTTCTTCGATTAACATATGCAGAGTAAGGGGATTTTGAGATTATCCTCCATTGCAAAGCAATAAAGCACAATCTCGGGGCTACTCCCATCGGGAGCGCTGTCGCGCACCCGATAGCATAACAGCAAATATCAGTCGGCAAAAGACACGACTCGTCCAACAAAAGTTCAAAACACATACTCGAAATATTCCCGAGTTGCGTTCGTCGCAAATACCTCGGATGCTGCACGCATAGTGCAAAGGTAAGACCCGCTGAACTTTCGAGCTGGGCTAAGGACCGTTCCAGCAACGTCAATCCTTATACTTTCCGTGTCAGCAGACATGATGAAAAATCCCGACGGACGCGTTGGGTAAAAATTCAAAGTTATACTGCAGATCGACTCAGTAAGACCTCAGCGGCCTAGTCGAATCTGACCAGTTTGTTCCAGATTCGAGTCCGGGGACTCGAGTTTGATTGAAAGCTAGTAAGGTTTTACCCGAATGAGTAGTTAACCAGTCCCGATCCGTCGAGTGTACTGGGCCTGCTAAGCTATTATCCCATGATCATCATAAAACACAGTAGATGAGATACTCGACATAGCCAAGCGTGTGCTATTCATACAGGAATTCCAAATTATATATACAGAATACAAAGCATATGACGTGCACTTACGAAAGAGTCCATGCCCGATTCTTCGATTCAGCCAAGTACTCGGGGGCTACTGACATGGGTATACATCTCGGGTACCCTACCATGAGGGTACCTGGTGCACGTGACGACTAAAGGCCCAATAGCGAAGAGACTACTCGAAGCCCAAGGCAAGAGGCCCAACAAGATGGAGTACCCTCCAAGATTAGACATAGGCATAGTCGGTTTAGACTTTCCTTACGTGTAAACTAGGTCGGTTACAAACTCCCGAGACCCAGCCTATTTAAAGGCTGGGAGGGGTGCCGATCTAGGACCAAGCCATACTCGAACCACCAAAGTTCTTGCGAGATCGTCACCTCGCCGGAGCTCCCCTGTAATCGCATAATCCACAATCAATACCAGACAAGCAGGAAGTAGGGTCTTTACCTCCACCCGAGGGGCCTGAACCTGGGTAAATCTTTGCCTCTGCTTGTCAGCCGACGAAACTAGCAGTACTACCACGTTCTCTCCCCATAATCTCAACCCTAGGTCCTTAACCATGGGATTTGATGAGGGTACACCTCGTCATCCGCCATCTCTTTTCGCTCAGCAACTGTCGTAGGACAGTACTTCTTGCTCAAGATATTTCCAGGCGACATAGGAATGTTGCCTTTCTTGGAATCGACCATGTTAAATCTATTCAACACCTTTTCTATATAAGTACTTTGGCTAAGACCTATTAGGCGTCTTTCTCTATCGCGATAGATCTTGATGCCTAATATGTAAGCAGCCTCTCCTAAGTCCTTCCACTACAAGAATCCCGGTCTTCTACCACGGAATGAGTTCGTGGTTGAAAGTCAAATATCCGTCTTAGATGATCATCTACAACGGATCTATCGATCGTGGTCGAAAGTTTGTCATAGATGAACTCCGAGACGGATTTCCTGAACCGTCTTGGATCCGTGACAGCCAGACCCAGCCCGAGGCCCGCCGGCCCAATTGACCGTCATGAAAAAAATCGTCACCGCTGGATATCCCCTTGCCAGAAAAGTACTGACACTTTGTGTCAAACCAATGATTGAGCTGTTAGAGCCTGTCGGGTAAAGTCAACTTTGTTGTCTAGCGTGACGTCATCCGTAAAAGGCTGGGCCATAATGCTCTGACGGGCCGTCCAGCCCATTAACCTTAACAGGCTAAGCCCGTTACTCTGAATCAGGTTGGCCCGTTAGCTGTGCAGGCCTGGCCCATTTCACTATGCATTGCAGGGCCCACCTACACAAACAGCCCGGTCCAGAAAATCAAACAGGCCGGCCCATATAGCCAGACAGAGCGGCCCACTGGGCCTACCATGTCAGCCCTTCTAACCTAGCAGGCCTGACCAATGAGAGCTTGCCACGTAAGCTACGAGCTGTGCCCACGTGGTCCATTCATACAACGACACGTGGTCAAACCGGAGGCCGCGACGTGGACCAATAGTGGCATGACAAGTAATCCAATCCAAGGACGACATGTGGCGTTATCGTAAGGTACAGCGTGTACCTATTATACGACGACACATGGCAGGTCCTAAATGAGGCCCGTTAGCAATATGGACCGGTAGGCCTGATTACGTAGCTTTCGTTATGGCCTAGGCCCATGCGGATTTCAGCCCATATTAGGGAGGGAACAACAGAGGCGACGCCCCGTTATTGAGCGAGCTTAAAGGCCCAGACATTGTAATAGTGATTTGGCCCATTAATCGAACATGGCCCAATACGGCCTACAACCAAAAGAGCACAGCTGGCAAACAATACAGAAATAATTACATTTTCTCAAAAAAAAATACAGAAGTAATTACATGCATACATTACATTACGGTCCCACAGGTACCATAAGCCCAATATTCAATAACATATGGTCAAGTTTCATGTGCGCAATAACACCGACAAAATAACTGTCCATCATTAACCATCGCACCGCCACTTCACCATGTTATCTAGGTTAGGAAGACTACCTTTACTGGTTCAAGAATGGAGTTAACGCCCTCATCTTAGAAATTATTATAGCATCCGTCTCTTATGTTTGTCGTGCCTTGATGACCATCTAATCCATTTGGTGGCGCTGGATGTTGAGAACATCGAGAAGCTCTGTATCTACTCTCTTCTCTTTCTCGAATTCTACAGCTAGTTTGCTGGCTTCTGGTGGTAAGGATTGGAGCTCGATCCCCACATTCTGAAGAAACCTAGGGTTGACACTTGGAAGTACAATTCGACAAGACCTCGTATGCAACTTGCGCCTCATTAGATTGTCCTCCATCAGTTGAAGGTTCAGAGAGCGGTTTTTCCATTTCGGCCTGTTTCGCAGGGAAGAAACATGTTAATCAGATGCAGCAACGTATAAGTTCAAGTTAGTGGGGACTACTTTAAAGCTTTACTTACAGTCACATACTGCACTTGTAGTTGTAGGGAGAAGCCCTTCTTATTGCTGTAGTGTGTCTCCTTGAACATATCCAAAGCACTGGGTTCTTTATCTGTGTACTTGTCCACCTAAAAACAAACACACACATGAAACCAACTTAATGGTAGTGTAGGGATCCAATAAAAAGTATTTGCACAAGGATACCATGGATTATAAGTGGCAATAATCTGAAAAAAGAAACAGGAATAAAGAAAGGTTGTCCGTACATGGCAAAGTAAGCACAAAAAATGATGCCAAAAACTGGATGTACAAACACATTATTGTATAATACATATGGACGTATTTACTGTGATCAAACAGATATTCAACAGAACATGTAGCACATACATTGACCAACACCTTACATAAATAGTCATCGGGCTTGAAAACAACCATCCCAGTTTTCTGTTGGACTTACCAAGGGTTGGGACTGAATTCTGTAACAGGGCGTACGGTGATATGATCGATCCTAGAAAATTGACGTTTGTTGAAAGCGCAAATTTTCTGCAAATAAATGTAAGGATTAGTAACGGTATACATAAGCATGTGCACGGCAACCGGTTTATTCCACTCAAATTCATTCATCGACCACACGGGACTTTTATGTGTCAGGGATCTATGAATCACTGACCTCGTCTTTGCTTTACTTCTAACAGGTGGCGAGTCTAGCGATGATCTTTTCATGCCCGCCTGGGACGTGGTTACAACTGGAGGCTGCTGGTTAGCCTAGTTGTTGCGGGCAGTAGTACTCTTCATCTCATAGAAAGAAGTGCAACATGAAATAATCGAGCTAGCCTGAAATCACACTCCTTCTCGTCCTAAACCGTTTGTTTCTGGCGTCACTTATACAGGATCGGAGGGAGAATTTATATGGCATTCAAACAAACAACACATAATAAGGCAGGACGGCATGGAAGATCTAGCACCTTAGCAGTCGAGAGAACAGGGGAGATCTGAAGCTTCTTCTGAAATAAGGGTTCAAGATCGGAATCTACTTCAGTTTGCTGAGGTGTCGAGATTCGCTTGTTACCACCGGCTGTTGAGCCTCCTCTTTTCCTGTTACTTTTCATTGAAGGTGTTCGGGAGTAAAGAAGGGTCACTAGACGAGAGTATCCTAGTAATAGGCAGAAAAACAGGTAGATTATGATGTGTGTCTACATTCACACACAGCTATAATCAAAAGAACTGATTCACGGAAAAAAGGTATTACCCACTCTTCACCTCGGGGTGTGGGAGGCGATTTGGCCGAAACAGTTAAGATGTGGCCCGGGAGTATCGCCGGTCATGTCCTGGCCGGAGAGGGGCGACGATGTGTTCAGAGAACTGGAGGGAGAAGTAGCCGGCGGCAGATCTAGGGTTCGTCGAATTGGGGAAAAAGTGGGTATGTGACCGGAGACAGATCTAGGGTTCGTCGAATTGGGGAAAATTGGGTGTGTGACTCGGCCCCTCGGCTAGGTGGGAGGGCTTGTTATGGCGCCATTGGGTTCAAACTACTTGTATACCCTTGTCCTCAAATCGGGTGCAGGTGTTAAAATCTGCTATACCTTACGGGTAGAATGGACGTTTGACATTTCAAATTGCTCTGGCGCCAATTCGGGTTGCCGAGAATATCAGACATAGCCCAACAACTTCGTGGTTCTTCGTGGGTCAGAAGGGCCTATGCTCCTATCTCCTGTTAAAATTCATGGGCTGATGTTGGGCTACAAACACAACTCCAATGTTGAGCGACATAGCCCAACAACTTCGTGGTTCTTTTACGGTTTCAAAAAAACGTTCTTTGTTCCGGTACACAACTTTCAGATGATTAATAAGTTTCTATATTTATGCTAAAATAGTAATGAGACCCGGGCTAGGGAGAGTTTCTCCACGAGAATCAACCGACAGGCTGCTCACAAGGAATGGCGGTTCGGAAGCCAACCAACTTTCGGTGACAATCACGAAGAAACACGTCATTTGTACACACCCGACACAAACTATGCGGGTACACTTTACAACATACCGCAAATTCATTAGAAATACATCAGTGATCATGCCAAAGCCCCTGATACAACACAACCAGCGACAGAGTTAAAAAATTATATGGCCGGGCAGACTAAAGGAAGGGATACTGCCAAAAATAGTGGGCTGGGCTACCAACTTATTATAGGTAGATGTGCAAAATCATGGTGCGGAGACTGGTACTCTGAACCTGAAGACCTTCACCTTGAAGCCTATCTAGTGGAACTAAAAACGAGGGTGTCATGGAAGAAAGAAAATACTGCATACAATAGAGGAATAGGGAATACGATCGATTATATGAAACACAGGGTACAAAGTATTTTTCGAGCTCCCGGGTATGAACCAGTAAAAATTACATTAAACATAGAGACATCTCATGTTCACTTGCACAATATCCATCACAATGTGACCAGTTCCACAATAGTGTACTTTCAGTCAGTCATGCAAATGAAATGTTTCATCCATTGCCTTGGCAAAATGGAGGAAACACCTCATTCCACTGTTCACCGGTCAAGTTTTGTTCATTCTTGTTTGGATTTGAAGCTTGAGCTTAGACAATACCTCCTCAGTCCAACTATAATCATGAGTAGACCAGAAACACATCCCATCACGGCATGAAGTTAATCCTTCCTTGAGCACCAGAACTCAGAAGGCTGGGACAACATTAGTTGGGCCAGAAACAAAAGCAGTGACATAGGGTTTGGAGAGAAGACAATGCAATCTTCAAAATGGGCATCAGCAGGAGACAATGAAATCTTCAATATTAGCTCCACTTGAAGCATCCTCTCGAGGGTATGTCACAGGGATCAGCCATTCACAAATCATGGTATGGCTGTTGAGTACCCACAGGAAATCTATTCGCGCTATGAAACTGGCCAGATGGCAGGCGCCTCTTGTGCAGTGTCACCGAAATAAATGCCTATTTTTAAATTAGTTCCGACTTAGTAACAGAAGATACATAAGAAGAGAAAATAGTGATTAAATAGAATAAGCAAAGCTTGTGAGAAACTGACTGGTAGTGGTAACACGACGACTGAAACATGTATTCAGAGAATTCTAGGTTAAAACCACAACAAATAACTTGGCCGTGCCAATGATCATATGGCATACGAGCAGAATTCACATCAACTCAGATGAACCACAGCTAGTTGAGTATTTTGTTTAATGACAGGGAACTCGGACACAAGACGACTGAAACATTATTTACGGCAGTCGCTGGTACTTTATTTTTTACGGTGCGAGCGATGTAGAGCGCTGCTTTCGAATGGCTCCGGCTAAGGCGCAAAAAAAACGAACAACTACGGGAGTAACTAACTAAACTCAGATGATTCTACATAGAGATTATACTAGCTATAAAACGTTCCAGGTTAGTTCGCTTGGTGTGATAATAAACAAATTAAGTTCTGGACAAATTGCAGAGATAACTGCAAATAACAACACGGCATGAGTGGAAACAGCGTACAAAAAAAAGCTTCGGAGTATATTTGAGAAATAAGAATAAGACAGATTAGAGAGCTAACAGCACGGGGAGAAAAAATTGTATGGTTGTAAACAGAGCATACAAAATAATGGCTAGGGAAACAGCGTACAGAAAATAGAGCCATAGACATATTCGGTTAGTGGCTATCTGGATGATGGTGGCTAGGGCTTTGGATTGCAGGAATTTGGTGGGCTCAATCCTATGAGCCAAAGGCATTCCATAGGAAAAAATCCTATGAATTGGAATCCTCGAAAAAAAAACCGTGGGAGAGGACCACCAGATTAGAAGAGAGCTTATTTAAGGGTTTTTTTTGTAGTGTAATGTCTATGTGGCAGCAGTCACTATGCCACGCAGACAGATCAGAACAGGGTA